>BQNB010003602.1:0-113600 GCA_026074375.1 Tanacetum coccineum
AGGTTGTTAATACTCTTCTAATCAAAACCCCACTCAACCCTCAAGAAAACCTAAGAAAACAAGCCCTAAACTCCTTCAAATCTTCAAGAAAAACCACCAAACTTTGCAAGAGGCTTAAGGATGGGGTTAAGAGGAAAAAAATGAGTAGGAAAATTTTGTATGATGGTGGTGGTGATGGGTATAAATTTGGCAGCAATGGGGAGGAAGAAGAAGGAGAGAAATTTTTTTTTTGAAATGAAGAGAAATGAGAAGTTTTTGCCTGTATGGAAATATGAAATGTGATAATGAGTTATAGAAAAGAGAAATGTGTAAGTGTGATTGTGTGTGGGGATGGAGAATCCGGCCATTGGCCTTGGGGGGGGGGGGGCAAAATCTATTTTTTTTATTTTTATTTATGTATAATTTAATTAAAGTTTAGTGTAAAGTAAATTAAGAAAAGGTAAAGTTTTAAGGTAAAAACGCGAGTTTTAGCAAGAATTTTCGTAAACGCGAAACATAACGGAAAAATGAAAATGATGAAGATTATAATCATCGATGCTTAACGTAGGATTCGCCGATTCTTTGTAAACGTCGCGTAAATTACAATCGTAAACCCTAATTTCTTCCGGTTAATAGTGAGTTCACATCTCAACATAAAAATGAAAATTATATTTAATACTCGAGAATAAAATAACGACCTGAAATTGACGGATTGTCACAGCATTTCCCCCTAAAAAGGGATCTTCGTCCTCGAAGATCGATTCATTTTCTTGCCCTTTTCTTGTTAAAGTCAAAAAGATGAGGGTGTTTCTTCTACATCTGATCCTCCCATTCCCAAGTGTATTTCGGTCCACGGCTCGAGTTCCATCGAACTTTTACTATAGGGATCTGACTCTGCTTAAGTTGTTTCACTTCTCTGTCTATGATTTCAATGGGTTCTTTAATGAAATGCAGCTTCTCGTCGATCCTTACTTCGTCAAATGAAATGATAAGGTCTTCATTTGATAGACACTTCTTTAAGTTCGAGACATGGAATGTATTGTGTATTCCTTGAAGTTCTCGGGGTAATTCCAGTTTATATGCCACCAGACCTATTCTTGATAAAATCTTGAATGGTCTAATATAACGGGGACTTAATTTCCCACGTTTTCCAAATCGAACGACACCTTTCCACGTTGATACTTTCAGCATAACTTTGTCACCCACTTCGAACTCCAAAGATTTACGTCTCACATCTGCATAACTTTTTTGTCTACTACGAGCAGCTAATAATCGGTTCTTGATTTGCACAATCATCTCTGTCGTTTCACGAATCATTTCTGGTCCCGTGAGTTGGGCATCTCCAACTTCACTCCAACATACAGGCGATCTACATTTCCTTCCATATAGAGCTTCAAAAGGTGCAGCTTTAATACTAGCGTGATAACTATATTTTGTATGAAAATTCAGCCAAAGGTAAGTGCTTTTCCCAGCCACTACCAAAGACAATCACGCAAGCACGCAACATGTCTTCCAATGTTTGTATCGTCCTTTCACTCTGACCATCAGTTTCAGGATGGTAAGCAGTGCTCATATCCAAATTTGTCCCCAAAGATTTTTGAAGAGATCTCCAAAATCTTGAAGCGAAACGAGGGTCTCTGTCTGAAATAATCGACACAGGCACCCCGTGCCTACAAACAATCTCCTTCAAATACAATCTAGTGAGCTTCTCCATTTTATACTTCTCATTCATCGGAATAAAGTGAGCAGATTTAGTTAATCTGTCAACAATGACCCAAATTGAATCATATCCAGATGGTGTTCTTGGAAGCTTTGTAATGAAATCCATCGTAATTCTCTCCCATTTCCAAACAGGGATTTCCGGCTGCTGAAGTAATCCTGACGGCTTTTGGTGTTCAGCTTTGACTTTAGCACATGTCAAGCACTTACTGACATATGTCGCAATATCAGCTTTCATATTCGGCCACCAGTATAACTTTCTCAAATCATGGTACATTTTATCCGATCCAGGATGAATGGAATATTTTGATTTATGAGATTCCAACATGATTAGGTCTCTCAATCCTCCAAATAATGGTAACCATACTCGTCCCTTCAGACATTTCGTACCATCGGATCTAACTTCAAACGGCTCCCCTTCGCCACGAAATCCTTCGGCACCAATATTTTCCTTTTTGCACGCTTCAACTTGTGCATTTCGAATTTGTCCGGGTAAATTGTTATGTACCGTCACCACTAAAGCACGCACTCGAATCGGCTCCTTATCCTTCCTGCTCAACGCATCAGCGACAACATTCGCCTTTCCCGGGTGATAACGAATAACACAATCGTAATCACTCAGAAGTTCGATCCATCTACGCTGCCTCATATTTAGCTCTTTTTGATCCAAAATATATTGTAGGCTTTTGTGATCGGTGTATACCGTACATTTAGTGCCGTACAAATAATGTCTCCATAATCGAAGAGCAAAAACCACCGCTCCCAACTCCAAGTCATGGGTCGTATAATTTTCTTCATTCTTTCTAAGTTGCCTAGAGGCGTACGCAATCACTTTTTCTCGCTGCATCAACACAGCTCCAAATCCTTTAAGAGACGCATCACAAAACACAACAAAGTCTTCGCTTCCTTCAGGTAGTGATAATATTGGCGCACTACATAATTTCAGCTTCAATGTTTGAAATGCCTCCTCTTCGTCGTCGCCCCACACATACGGCTTATTTTTCTGAGTGAGCTTAGTTAATGGTTTGGATATTAGAGAAAACTCCTTAATAAACCTTCGATAATAACCTGCCAAACCCAAAAATTGTCGCACTTCCGTTGGTGTAGTCGGTGCAGCCCAATTTTTAATGGCTTCAATCTTCGCAGGGTCAACATGAACTCCATTACTATCTATCACATGGCCAAGGAATTGCACGGAATCAAGCCAAAAATCACACTTCGAAAACTTGGCGTACAACTTTTCGCTCCTTAGCAAATTCAAGATAGTCTTCAAATGTTTACCATGTTCTTCTTTATTCTTGGAATAGATCAGAATGTCATCGATGAATACAATCACGAACTTATCAAGATACGGTTTGCACACGCGATTCATCAAGTCCATGAATACTGCAGGTGCATTAGTTAGTCCAAAAGGCATTACCTGAAACTCATAGTGTCCATAACGAGATCAATACGGAATTCAACTTGCCTGGGTGGCGGGAGTCCAGGTAATTCATCGGGAAAAATACCACGGGAAAATCTCGGATAACAGGAACATCTTCTAATCGTTTCTCCTTCGATTTTTGTTCAGTTACTTGAGCTAAAGAATAACTCACCACCCTTCTCGGTATACTTTTGAGTCTTAATGCAAGAAACGATCTTCAATCGGGAATTATTTCTATTGCCTTCGATAACCAACGTCTTACTTTTCAGGGAAATCCTAACTTTTTTCTCTCCACATAAAATAGCAACATCATATCTTGATAACCAATCCATCCCAATAATGATATCAAAACTTCCCAGTTCTATTACCATCAAGGTTACAATCAAAACAGAGAAATAATCAAGAAATCCAAATTTATCAGCTCCGATTCAGCATAACACAAGTGACTCCTTCGAGATGGAATTGTCAAATTACAAGAAATAAAATAGATGCTAAAAAAAAGCAAAATGCAAAATCAAAAAATAAATGTGATAAATGAATTGAAATTAAATGCGTAAAACTCAATGTCAAATCAAACCAAGAGCTTAAAAATAGATGCTAAGTTTTTTCCAAATCTGAATACCGCTTCTTTTTCGGTTTCGGGTTCACGTCCTAGCAATACCATTGCTAACCCGAGAGGTGATTTGAAAGCAATCACCACCTGAAGTGGTATTTCTTATGATGGACCTCCAATTCCACCTCTTATCTTTCCTCTTCCCAAGGTGATGGAATAGGAACCCGAGTGACAAACCGATTTCACAAGTGCCGCGAACCTATCTCTTCTACAAAACATCCAATCCGACGTGATAGAATACCATGACAACATCTCCCACTTGTGAGAGATAGATAGCGAAGCTCAGTATCTGATTTCTCCATGGATTTACTCTGATGCCACACCTAAAAGTCGAACCACGCAACTCTCAACACACATGATCCTATCTCGAGAGATATTCCGCCGACACGACAGCCACGAGTGAATACACACACACACTCTGATAATCTAAGCTTCGAACAATTTGTTGAAACATTTTTAGGGAAATTATCATTTCTCGAGCTCAAGTAGTCTCACGGATGCTCTTTCGTAACATATGCCAAAATTTGCCTTCATTGTTTAAAAGTCTCCTTAATAACAAAGAAAAATTTTTACTTAGCTAAAACACCTTTGAAAGAGAATGTTCGGACGTTATACCTAAAAAAGTTGCCCAAAAAACTTAGAGACCCTGCGACAAGTTTCTTATTTCCATGATTTTCCGAAGTTATTGAATGCTTAGCCTTGCCGAGATCTTGGAGCAACATCAAACTTGATGCCCTTCTCTTCTCATAAGAAGAAGCTCTCACTCCCCAAAGTTACTCCTACTCAAATGAGATCTCACTCTCTGAACTCTGCGCAGACTCGATTCGCGACTACTAGTCCCATCCTTGTAATGTTACCGAAAGACATGTCTTTATGAAAAGTAGGGAAAATTCCATCCCGTCCGACCTTCCCGAGTAGTTGTTGACTATGTTTGTCGATCCTCGGAAGTTCCTAAATCTCGGGAGACCCTTATTGAGGACGGCCCGTTAATGCTTTGGCGATTGAGATGTTTACCGTGAAGAATTAACTCTCCCGAGTATATGATGTAGCCATAACCTTTAAAGTTAGGTCAAACTTCGAGATACTCCACAATAGAACGTCTTCGTGTCGATTAATCGAATTGATGTCCATCGACAATAGCAGGAAAGGAGTGACTTATGCTGAGCACTACACTCTAGTCTTTCTCGAGTACATCTCTTACGGAATCTCGTTCAACAGGACGCCGCAATTGCCACACTCTGTCCTTCTATATCCTAATTCCTTTCTACTCGACGCTCACCCTCTCTCGCTCACTCCTACACGCATGGCGCGGAGCTCTACTTTGGATCGCTACACCAAATAGACTATCTCTACATTTGCGTACACATCAACTACCTATTACAGCACCCCCGATGTAACGAATTGCACGCGTACTCACTGTGAGCCGTGAGAGAGGAGACAATAACCTTCTACACCAGACGAATACGTTCGATTGCACAGACTCAATCAGCGGTACTTCGCATCATCGCCTCATCCCCTGCCTAAAAGAACTTCATTGTTTGATACGAAGCAACTCTCTCTCTAACTCAGATTCATCATCAAGACTTTCACATTAATGCACCACCGCTCAAAGGCACCCATCAGAGCTCAAGATTCCGCACAGCCACATGCGACATCTTAGCCTACGCGGAACTTGACACTGAGAGACAGACAGTAACGAAGAGCAGAGAGAATAAAGCTGAACACACGTACATCAAGCTTAGCTAATCTGGCACGACCACACAAAGTGACACTTCGCAGGAACAATTTCACACACTACTTCTAAGAATAACTTCACTAATGCACGTCAAGATCCGACGTGACCTCATCTGGCAATCGAACTCTCTCCTCAGTTCCATTTCTCCTACGATTGCTTGTCAGTAACTCATATCTTTGATAGTCACCACTAAGCGGCATCGTCTAGACGTCATGCCACGCAAATCTCCATCCATCGCACTCATGAGATTGAGTAGTGAACGTCGCTCTGAGAACAAAGCAAAGCGACCTCGCTATACAAATAGCTAGACAGAACAACTTAGGATATATCATGCACCATAATGATTGAGTGAGATATCAGTATGATCACGCGAGGTCTGAAAGAATCTAGAAACACATTTCTGTTCTACGGTACGATGCCGTAGACACGGCTTTATACTGTCGGACAGACTTCATATCTGAGTGTCGTCACGGCTGCGTCACTAGAGTGATCAGTCTAGCGGCTATTGAAGAGATCACTAGTAAAAGAAGAGAAGGTGTTGACTCTCAACTTCATTAGTACGAACCTGTGTACATCACTGGGGTCGATTGGTGATAGCGATGATTGTTACTAGTAAGTGAGGTGAGACGAATATTTCTGAGGGATATGTTCAGACACTACGACACTTTGTGTAATTAGGCGCTTAGATTATGTGCGTTATCAATCAATTAAATGGTTGATATCTCTTCAACTGATTTTTACGAGGAATAGAGTTATTCGAGGAGCGTATACTCACTCTGGCACACAGCATCACACAGATCACTTCTCATATAGACAAAGATTGTATGAGTGTGGAGTTCGATATCATGCGAGAGGTGTAGTTAATGCTATTACAGTATGTGATGTGAGAGATCACGATTGAAGGGGATACGAGACGATGTTAGCACTGTAGAAACTGATTTGGCACACTTCCGTACACTAGACACTCTCGACTAGCGATCAGAGTATCGTACACCTTCAGTGGCGGTTATATTTGTGATCTACTAGGATAGTCATGGTGACACAATAATAAGAGGTGTCATGGATGGAGACTATGCACATGTGCACTGTACGATTGTGAGTACTTTTAACAATGGACAATAGACGAGAACACGTGATGATAGATATAAGTACTGCGACAGCTCAATGAGAGTGGAGACACTCATAGGTACAAGTCGATCAGGTAAATGTGTAGAGAACATGAGACAAGGTGTGTCGTGGTGGGCATTGGACTAGTAGGGTGCTATCTAGGCACTTTGGGAAGACAGCAGTGTGTAGGGTAGTTGACATGATGCTAGCACGAGGTGACTCACTACGATGATATCTCGAGTATAGTATATCGCGAATCTATTTATCTACTTCTTATCTACAGGATAGTAGCGACATATATGGGGGAATAAGATTTGGGACTCTATATGTGGAGACGTTTTTATAGATCTGGTCTGATTGATCAAGAGCTAGTGTACTCGGCAGCTTCTTTGTTGGAGGTATGAGGGGCGTATAGGGACCATGACACGTTTAGAGAACACTGATAGAGAGAGTAGGCGAGGGGTAGTCATAGCAGCTGAAGGTTGGGGAGCTATTTGAGCAGATGAGAGAGTATGTATGAGATAGACAGAGCCATAGCGCACAGATATGGTAGCACAGATTGATGTTTTGGGGGGGTGTGATAGGAGGTGGGAGTTGATTGGAGGCTGGACAAGATAGGACTAGCATCAATGTAGCAGAGGAAGACGATAGAGTAGAGCATGTGCGCGGGGGGAGTGGGACAGATAGTGTCAAGCGACACTAGTGATACATGTACCCTTTTTTGTGATAAAAGGGATGTTTAGAGTTCTACTCTCGTATAGCTGGTTTCGGATGAACGTAGTCACGTGATCTGACATATACAGTGTATCTATAGGTATTATGGATAACATTAAAGAGCTGGTGGTCAGAGATCACACAGGGTGTGGGGTATAGGAGATGTGATCACACACACACAACTGACCAGTGTGTTTATTACAGCCGATGGGCGTGTAGATTCGCATAGTGTGAGGCACGACACACATGGGACATGATAGTTGACGGGTAAGGGACATGAGGAGTGTCTATAGTGAGTTGTGCGTGAGTATCAGGGTTGTAATTTCTGGGAACGTCTGCAGATCTATAGGATGACAGTATTAGGTATAGCGAGTGTACACTCTACAAAAGGGACACAACGTTGTAGTACAGGGTGCTACACTTAATATCAAGGGCGTTTATCGTATTACATGTGTTCGCAACATCTTGAGTGATTTTCGAGGTGTGTAATGGATAGAGCACATGCAGTTATATTGGATCTAGTACACAGTAAGACTATGCTAGTAAGACCATAACGGATTCTCAAGCACATTACACTACGACGGAGAAAGAATTATTAGCCGTGGTATATGCTTTCGAGAAATTCCAGCCTTATTTAGTCTTTTCGAAGACCATAGTGTATATGGACCACTCGACTCTCAAATATCTTCTTGCCAAGCAAGATGCTAAGCCGAGATTGCTTCGGTGGATTCTCCTACTCCAAGAATTTGATGTCATTATTCGTGATAAAAAAGGAGTGGAGAATCTCGCGGCCGACCACTTATCAAGACTTAAAAATCCCCACCAAGATGTTCTCGAGAACAAGGAAATTACCGAAACATTTCCTCTCGAGACTCTTGGTATGGTTACCTTTCGTCGTGATTCTAGTACCCCATGGTTTGCCGACATTGCAAACTACCATGCGGGGAATTTTATTCTGAAAGGGATGTCGTCCCAACAAAAGAAAAAATTCTGTAAGGATGTAAAGCATTACTTTTGGGGCAACCCCTACTTGTTTAGAATAGGTGCGGATCAAGTGATTAGACGATGTGTTTACGGCCAAGAAGCCGTTGATATCCTCACGGCTTGCCATAATGGACCCACCGGGGGACATCATGGTGCCAACTACACCGCTAAAAAGGTCTTTGATTTTAGATTTTATTCGCCGACTATTTACCGGGATGCCCATGACTTGGTTACACGGTGTGACGCTTGTCAACGTCAAGGCAAAATCTCGCAAAAAGATGAAATGCCCCAAAATGCAATTCAAGTATGCGAGAGCTTTAACGTTTAGGGCATCGATTTTATAGGCCCGTTCCCATCTTCTTGAGGGAACAAGTACATTCTCGTGGCCGTTGACTACATGTCTAAATAGGTTGAAGCAAAAGCGCTCCCCACTAACGATGCCCGAGTTGTCGTTAAAATTTTGAAATCTCTCTTCGCCCGATTTGGAACTCCTTGTACTATAATTAGTAATTATAGTACTCACTTTTGCAATGACCAATTTTCAAATATCATGCTTAAGTATGGAGTTACTCACCATCTTTCTACCGCATATCATCTACAAACAAGTGGACAAGTGGAGGTTTTAAATCATGGTTTGAAACGTATCTTGGAAAGGACCATAGGCGAAAATCATGCTTCATGGTCCGATAAGTTAGACGATGCTTTATGGGCCTTCTGTACCGCTTTCAAAACACCCATCGGGTGCACTCCATATAAGTTAGTATACGAAAAGGCTTGTCATCTTCCTATCGAACTTGAACACAAGGCCTATTGGGCCTTGAAACATTGCAATTTTGACCTCAAGACCACGGGTGATCACCGGAAAGTTGAAATGAATGAATTAAATGAACTCCAGAATCAAGCCTATGAGAACTCTTTAATCTACAAAGAGAAAACAAAGAAGATTCATGACTCCAAGATTAAGAACCGCGTTTTCAACGTTGGTGATCGAGTTATTATCTTCAATTCTCAATTAAAGATCTTCTCGGGCAAGCTCAAAACCCGTTGGACCGGACCTTTCATCGTTGCTCAAGTTTTCCCTTATGGTACCGTCAAGTTAACTTAAACTGACGGGCACTACTATGGAGGGGACATACCACCTATGGTTGTCCCGGATCTCCAAACCCTCCCCATAAACAACTAAATTCGGGGACGAGTCAAGCTTAGTGACTCTTTAATAAACAAGCGCTTCGTGGGTGGCAACCCATGCTTCTCCTAAATATAAATATAATAGTAGTAATGAATAAGATGTTGTCGTAGAGGTTTCGCCTTTCCTCTCTCGTGTTTCGGGTTTGTGTGTAAGTCCAAGATTGCCCAGATTATAAAGACTCTCAGTGCTAGTGTTTTGTCCTTCGTCACTCAACTTTAATCCTTAGCATGATTTTCAGTAATCCAATATCCTACATCTTATCTATAACGTTTATCTTTGAGCATACTAATAAACGACTTAGATCTATGTAGAGACCCTTCTTAAAACATTGAGAACAATGTTTAGTTCTAGTATGGGGGGGGGGTCTATCGATTTGATTATGCTGCGTCGTTGTTTTCACGTAACTCGTTTTTACCACCAATATACCAAAAAATAAAAAATTTAAAAATTTCCACCATCATACACAAGTGTTTTCTACTCATCATCCATATCACTGCCCATTATAGACTCACTAACTCGAGATCGAGACAGCACACACAAATACCCACTATCTTCTATCCTAGCTTCCATTCTACCGCGCCGCGTCACATCCTCACTCGACGGCTGCTCTCTATTTGCAGATGATCCCAGTCACCCCTCCGAACATGAAGGCCGACATTGCCACTTACGTCAGTAAGTGCTTGACATGTTCGAAGGTTAAAGCTGAATGTAAGAAACCATCCGGTCTATTGATACAACCGGAAATACCATAATAGAAATGGGAAAGAATAACGATGGACTTTATTACAGGTTTACCGAGGACATCAAGTGGATATGACACGATTTGGGTCATAGTTGATCGTCTTACAAAGTCAGCTCATTTCTTGCCAATGAAAAAGACTGATCAGATTGACGAGGCTGTACTTAAAAGAAGTAGTCTCAAGACACGGAGTGCCGATATCGATTATTTTTGACCGTGATGGTCGATTTACCTCAAGATTTTGGCAGTCGCTTTAGGGAGCTTTGGGAACTCAACTAGACATGAGCACTGCCTATCACCCACAAATTGACGGACAAAGCGAGAGGACAATACATACATTGGAAGACATGCTAAGAGCCTGTGTGATCGACTTTGGAAAGGGTTGGGACAGACACCTACCTTTGGTAGAATTCTCATATTACAATAGTTATCACACCAGCATCAAGGCTGCACCATTTGAATCACTTTATGGTCGAAAGTGTCGTTCACCTGTTTGTTGGGCCGAAGTCGGAGACGCTCAACTCACCGGTCCAGAAATCATTCACAAAACAACAAAGAAGATCATTCAAATTCGAAACCGAATGTAGGTTGCACGTGTCCGACAAAAGAGTTATGCTGATAAGAGGCGTAAGCCGCTTGAATTCCAAGTTGGAGATAAGGTCATGTTAAAAGTTTCACCCTGGAAAGGAGTGATCCGTTTCGGAAAGCGTGGAAAGTTGAACCCCCGATACATTAGACCGTTCAAAATCTTAGCAAAGATTGGTCTGGTAGCTTACCGACTCGAGCTACCGCAAGAACTAAGTAGTGTTCACAATGTCTTTCATGTGTGCAACCTAAAGAAGTGCTTATCCGATGAAACACTCGTCATACCTCTAAAAGAGATCCAAATAGACGGTAAACTTAACTTTGTCGAAGAACCGGTAGAAATCATGGACCGCGAGGTCAAGCAACTCAAGCAAAGACGTATACCAATTATTAAAGTTCGATGGAATTCCAGGAGAGGTCCTGAATTTACTTGGGAATGTGAAGACCAGTTTCGAAGCAAATACCCTCACCTCTTCCCAAACACCACACCGGAAGGCAACTCAAACTGAATTTCGTCATTTACATGAGAAGACTGTGACAATCCGCATTTTCAGATCATTTTACAACTTCAATCTTCAATTATTTATTTTTAGGGTTTTACCCGTTTTCTTTTAATTTCAACCGTTTAGTTAAATCACGTAAACTAAAAATCAACAATCAACGTAAACCGACATCAATCAAATAAAAGTTTACGTCAAACAAGTATTATATTATTTTTACAAAAATAATAATTAACTTTTTATATTTTATTTTTATACGTGACGTAAAACGTTTATGTTTCGCAATTTGGAATCTTTTTGCATGCATGTAAACCATTCTACCTATCTACACTCAATCAAATACCTACAATTATACTCAATACCTAAAAATTTATTAATTCTTACCCATAAACACCATCCATGCCGTGTGTATATTGATAAGTGTAGAATACACATATCTATTTATGCTTAAAATAACCCAAATAAACCCAAAACGGATCAAAAATGGCAAAAATGTGCTTGTATCTGAGTTTTATGTGTGCAGGTATGGATATGTCAAATATTGCAAGAAATCAGTCAAAAACGAACACGAGAACGGATGAGTGATCAAGAAGCTAAAGAAATCAAAACCGAAGCCAGAGAGATCATGCCTCAGCCTTCTACAAAGTCAACTGCAGCTAAACCACATTCATCCAAAGCCAAACTCCATTGTTTTAAAACACAAGGGCTGAATATGCAATTTGCCCAAAGTTACTTTTATCTTAAAATTGTGCTTGCCAAACACAAGGGCCGGTTATGTAATTACCTTATAAATACAAAATGGCGCGGGTCAATGAGCTGGGTCAAACTACCCACTTCCCAACTTTGAGCCAATCACAAGCCAATCCCCAACCCAATTACCCAAACCTAACCCGAACCCCTAACCCGACCAACCCGGTTACACTTATAACACAATAACATTTACTGTACACCTATTTACCCCCAAATACGATTTACACACTCACACACACATGAACACACACGAACACCCCATAAACCCTAGTTTCTAAACCACTCACCCCCACACTAATTAACCTTAGGGTTAATGGCCCCCTCACAACCCTTAACCCATCCATCACTTTCAATTAACCCCAATCCCATTCCACCCTGGCATAATCTCACGATTCGATTGGATGGTGTGACGTATGTGAGTGTTTACACTCACAATACTAACACACTCCAAGCCACGTCGATGATCCGGGTTATACACATCTTAAATCCTACGGCTTACAAGGAGAGAGAAGAGATGGAGGGCCAAGATGAAAAAGAAAAGAAGGATCGAGAAGATAGAGGTGAGCTCAAGCTTGGGGTATAAAAACCCCCATCATTCCAGCACAAAGGGAGTAGTAATTTTTAGTGGTTAATTTTTAGTTTATTTTTGTTAGTAGTTTAATTTTTCGATTCAAGTTGTTAGAAGTTTTTATGTAATTTTAATCTCATTTCATTTCGTATTGTAAGAGATTCTATTTCAGTTTTTAATAAAAGTATTATTTCATAATAATTCGTGTCTTCTTTTAAATTCTGTCGAAAAGTGGTGTTTGTGTTTGTTATTATTGATTCGATCAAGGCTTGGAGTCTCTATTGGAGTTGGATGGCTGCTGAGACTCCAAGGGTTCTTAGAGCTGTTGGACAGCTTATAGGGTTAGATTAGGATTGATGTTTTTGATTTAGGGCTTATGTGGATTAAGCCATAAGCCCACACAGCTTATTGATGTTTTCCTGTTCATGCTGGAAAGCCAAGGTACACCTTATTTAAGTTTTACATTCGTTCTTTTAGCTTGTTTTTTTTTCATAAGCTGTGGATTATTGTTTCATAAGAAAGTAGATAAGCTTTGTGGAATTGCTAAACAGTTTGATTAAGCTGGATTTATTAAGTAGTAAAATTCTGTTAAGGACCTTGAAGATTGCTATGTTTATTTAGGTAGAATACTAAGCTGATAAGAGCTTAAAAGCTGATAAGCTCATTTAGCTTATTTTAAATAAGTAAAAGTTGAGTTTAAATTAGTTTTAGCTTTTTAAATTCTGTTTATAAGCTATTTTATATTAAGAATGGATGCTGTTTGTTAAAAGTTAGAAGTTGCAGGGGCCAATCTTGCTTGTTTTTAAGTTTTTGTTAGTTTAAAATTTGCATAGTTAGTTACGCAGTTAGTCCTTTCTGTTTTGCATATTTAGTCCTTGTTAGTTTAATTGTTAGAATTGTTAAGTCCCTAGGTTAAGGGACTGCTTCTGTCAAGTGATCAAACTTTGTGTTTTTTATATAAAACTAAATTTTTCCCCGCCTACCCTTATCTTTCTGTTTTGCCATTTTTTACCCATGTGTTTTGGTAAAATCGGTTAAGTTTTATAAAAATAGTTTTTTATAAATAAAAAATTAGGTTTTTTAGTTTAATTTCTTAAATTAGTTTTTAATAAATAGTTTAAAATTAGGGCTTTTAATAAAATTAATTTTCTGCAATTTTTCTCTTTATAAAAAGTATTTTTATAGAATTTTTAGTTTAAGTTTTATATTTTTAAAAATTAATCTTCAAATTTAGTTTTAAAACATTTAATTTTCAAACCTTTAGTTTTTTTTAATTTTAACCTTTTAAATAGAAAAATTAGTGATAAAAAAAAAAAAATGTTTTTCTCATCTTTTAAGTAATTTAGGATTAAGTTAGCTTAAAAAGTATTTTTCTTAATTTTTATCAATTAAATTTCTATTTTTAGGAATTAATTTAGATTAATTAGTGTTTAATTCATATAAAATCCAAAAAGCTTTTAAAAAAATATTTTTAATTTTCCTAAAATTTTCTTTAGCAATTAATTTAGAATTAGGAATTTAGTTTAAATTTTTAAGATTTAAATTGCATTTGCTTTCTTAAATGTCGCATTTTATTTACTTTCATAATTAGTTTAATTTGTTAATTAGTTGTTTTATTGTGCCTTTAATTTTAGTAGTATAATTAAATCAAAAATATCTCTTTTCTTATTCAAATCAGGATCCAAACTTAAACGAGGTTTCCATTGCACGAGTCATTGGGGAAACGACCCGGGTGATCATACTTACCCGGTTTAATATACGTATTTTATATTATATTATATATATTTTTGAGAGTGAATTTTATCAAGGGTATCTTGGTATCTTTCTTAATTACTCTCGGGATTATATTATTTTATATTATACTTTACGTGTATAATACTTACGCAATCACTAAACGATATGGCGCACGCGCCACAGGTGCAGCACCAGGAATAAGATCAATACGAAATTCAACTTGCCTGGATGGCGGAAGTCCGGGTAAATCTTCGGGAAATACCTCAGGAAAATCTCGGATAACAGGAACATCTTCTAATCGTTTCTCCTTCGATTCTTGTTCAGTTACTTGAGCTAAGAATAGCTCACAACCCTTCTCGATATACTTTTGAGTCTTAATGCAGGAAACGATCTTCAATCGGGAATTATTTCTATTACCTTCGATAACCAACGTCTTACTTTTTAGGGGAATCCTAACCTTTTTCTCTCCACATAAAATAGCAGCATCATATCTTGATAACCAATCCATCCCAATAATGATATCAAAACTTCCCAGTTCTATTACCATCAAATCGATTGGAAAAGAATGGTTTAAAAGGTTAAGTGTACATCCTATTAATACATTATTGGTACTTACTACTTTTCCGTCGGCCAGTTCGACTTCATAGCTAGTATCTAACTCAACCGGTTTAATATCAATAAGGGTACTAAAATTTGTAGATACAAACTATATCGGCACCCGAAACTAAATAAAGCAGTAGCATAACGTTGTTAAGTAAGCAACCGTACCAGTAAGGGGAAAAAACGTTCGGATCTTTGTTTTGAGCATCCACAGCTCCTAGCTTGTAGACAGCTCCGCGATTATTTCCATCCTGACCATTCCTTCTCAATGTAGGGCAATCTTTCTTTAGATGACCCTTTTTGTTGCAGTTGAAACAAGTCACCTCTCTCTTGTCTGGGCACCTACAAAAAGCAGTCTTGTGCCCTAACTTGCCACACTTACCGCACTTCCAGCAATCCCCATTGTGCTTCTTGTTCTTGCATTTCGGACAAACCTCGTTGTCATTTGATGCAACATTGGTCATGGCCCCAGCATTAGCCCTCCTTTGATTTTGTCGGTTGTTGTGGTCACGTCGGTTGTCACCACGACCACCACGGTCTCCTTCACCCTTTCTCTTTTCACCCTCCTGAACTTCATCAGTTTTATCTTGGATTATCTGCCCCATAAGCTGATAAGCCATGCGGACAGCATGATCAATGGTAGCTGGTTGCGACGAGGTCACATCACCACGTATGTTCTTCGATAATCCACGAATGTATTGCTCTACTTTCACTTGCTCCGGCTCCACCATTCTGGGACACAACAGGGCCAGTTCATGGAATCGGTTTGTATATCCATCAATGTCAGTCCCTTTTAATCTCAAATTGTACAATTCTTGCTCTAGTCGTTGCAACACACTTCGAGGACAGAACTCCTCGGTCATCCATTTCCTTACTTCAGCCCATGGGGTACCATTTGCAGCATCAATACCCATGGAAGCAGTTCTCCCATTCCACCAAGTCAACGCAACGACCTTGAGAGGCGTTGCAAATTTCACCTTGTCCTTTTCCCTACAGTCACTTATTCGAAACACAGACTCAATTTCCAAACCACTTGACATAAACCCACGGCACCTTCATTAGCCCTTTAAAAAGTGAGTGATTACACTTCATGAAGGTCATGTAAGTACACCCAGTAATTTCAGCTTCCACTGGTCCGGCGCCACCAACTCAGCACCACCGAGACCATCACCACAGACACCCAGTACCACCGCTCCAGTATCCACTGACTCCAGCACCACATTCTAGCAACCACCGGTTCCATCACAACGTTCCACGGTTCATATTTGCCATAAACTCATTCATGGATGTGGTAACTTGATCTCTAATAATCTCGCGCATACGAGCCTCCGACATAGGTTTTGGCGGCATGATCCTGTTACAACACAAATCAAATCATAATGAGTATTCATTCAATGATTGTATTAAGCAAAAGGAACAATTTAGGAGAAACAATAAAAGAAAGGAAAGGTAATAACAACACAATGTAGAATTAGTACCAAAAGATAATATTTCATTAATTAAGAAACTAGAATACAGAGTTGCATAGTTTTTTTACATTACATGTGATCACCTAATGTTACACAACCCAAAATTTCTAGTCCTACTAACCGAAGTCTCGGTTTAGTTAGTAATTTACAAAATACATCACAACTGATAAACTAATCTAACGAGAGTCACTAGGTGGTCCTCGTGGCTCAAAGGGTCCATCATCTTTGTCCGACTTCTTTGACTTCTTCCTCGAACGTCCATCATCTTCATCATCAGAGGGCGGCTTAGGAACCGCTCCCTTACGAACCATCTCCAAATAAAACCTCCTGTTCCAACCAATGGACTCATGCAACCTCCGCTCCGCACTAGCACGATCCATGCGAGCAATCACTAACTGCATCTCCTTATCCTTCAACTTCTTCTTCAAAGTTGCATTTTCCCCACACTCAAGAATCTTCAATCTCTCAACCACATTACTCAAAGTCTTTTCCACATTACCCAAGTCATGATTAAGTATCTTTCTTTCCTTCTCACCTATCTTGATTTGTGAGTCCAAAAGAGCAGTCTCAGTACGATTGGTACCCACCTCGGCCTCAATAAGTCTAGCCCGAGTACGGGTAGCCTCCAAGTCACGCCTCAATGCCCAAGGTTCCAATCCGCCAACACATGATGAGTCACGTGCAGCAGATGACTCTCCCACCTCATACATACCCCTCGGGAAATCACGGACAGCAAACGGCCTTTGGGTAGCAGTCCCAAGAGTAGGCCCAGGTGCAATATCAGCCTCCTCATCCTCCGACTCAGAATCAGACGATACAGAATCGGATGACTCTACATTAGGTGGCTCAGCAATAGGTGGCTCAGAATCAGAAGACTCGGCAGGTGGGGGCGGGGTTTGGTCACCCTCAACCTCATAAGGAAAGATCAGCTCTGCCTCATCATCAATCTCAACCTCGACATCCTCATCCTCAATATCCTCATCCTCAATATCCTCGTCCTCAATATCCTCATCATTAACATTCTCATTCATATCATCATCTTCCTCTAACCAACCATTCATGTTGCCGGGCTGTGGGTTAGGATGTTGGGCAAACTGATCCCCATGTCCATTGTTGGGTTCCGGTTCTTCTTCCGGTTCTTCTTCCGGTTCTTCCTCCGGTTCTTCCTCAGGTTCTTCTTCCTCATCCCCATCATAATCTACTAACTCCTCATCATCGGGAATGTCTACCATTTCGTTAGGATCTTGGGCATCCTCAACGTGGTTCGGCTCGTTAGGGGAGTTAGGGTTCTCCATGACAATCTGCGTCGTATAAATATCTCGTATTAGTATTAAATAATTTCATAATTAACATTTAATAAATTTACAACATATATATAAATTCATATATATATATATCAAAATAAAACTTCTCAATCCGGTCTTGTCGGTAATTCGGAGATTCTTCTTGCACCGTTATAGTCAAAAGATTTCAAAAATTCTTTTATTCATTTTCTTCTTTTGAAAATCTTTTGTTCTCTATAACTTAAGCTCTTGATACCAATCTGTAACACCCTCAATTTAGCTCGGTCAGCGGAAGGGTCCAATGGTGTTACTTAATAGCACAATAACTCAAATCATAGAAAACGACTCGAAAAGAGACGTTTTAGGAAAATTTCATCAATCAATAATAAAAGTTTTTTATTACATCACGGTCCCAAATTAAGTTTAACAGTATCATACAATATTTTACAAAACGTTTTCGAATGAATAATTAATTAGCGGGCCTTCATGTCTCCATCAATCCGAATTACCTTCAAGGACCTGAGATAAAACATGCTAAAAGTCAACAATAATGTTGAGTGAATTCATAGAGTTTATATATATGTATAAACAATAAAATTTTCCGAACACAAGTATCATTTTTCAAAATGTTGCAGGAATAATCGATGGGATCAACATCATGTAAAGGGGATTATTATAAGCCTCATGAACATCTAAACCTTACCATATCATTCAGATAGCTTTTTGCCCACTATACACCCTCGCTATGAGTGTCTCTTATTCTCTATACAATGCATCCGTGGTGTTATGTTCCCAACACAAGACGATAGCTAGTCGTCACGGATCGGAGGTGGTAATCTCCAAATAGTACTATTTCATGTATAAGCGTATGCCTTATTCCCGGCAATTAACAATTCATGATATTTCCGCGGGACTTTTTATTTAGCGAGTTAAAGCTAACTTATAATAATCAAGGCTACTAGCATACATTCGGGTCCCTTGTGTTCTATTTTAAAAACAAGCATGTTATCTCCCTCGCGGGTTTCTAAAACAATTAAAATGTAAAAATGCGAGGCTATGAACTCACTTGATAATGTCGGAAGAAAATAGATCGGCGATAAACGAACTTGGTCGTCGGCGCGTAATCACCCGGAACCTATACAACATGTATGGGTTTTAGGTTTTTATGTCGGTAAAAATTAATAATGACTCCAAAATAGACAAGTATGTATATGTAGGTATGATGATCAAGTTATAATTGGGTAAGTTAAATCACACTTAAGTTTTCTAAGTAAAAAGTATGTCATTTTTACTAGTTTTATTAATTGCTAAATTTTACTAGTTTTAACCCAATTGGTCCAAAAAGCCCAATAGGCCCAATTATAAGCCCATTAAGTAATTTGGTCTATTTTTAATGGTCCATGACCAGGCCTTAGTCCAAATATTAGGCCCAAGTGGGTTGGGCCCAATGCTAAGCCCAATAGGTCTTATAAATATAATTAGTGTATTTGGGTCTAGTGGCCCATTTAAGTCTTATGGCCTATTTTAAGTTTATGTGTGTAACTTGTATAAATTTTTCGGGTTTTCGAGGTCGATATAAGTTTAAGGTCAGTAGGTTCATTATATAAAAACTCCCAAAAGTGGGTCCTACCACCTCGGGTTTTCGTCGCAAAAACGCTTTACAACTTTTGGTACGGATATAGACGTAAAAGTTTTATATAGGTTTATGTTTATAAAAATAGTTGTATCTCTTTAACCATAAATAATGTACTTATAATATTTACATTTCTAGTTTCATATTTAAGTGTACATTATAGATTATAAGTTATTTCTATACTTTATTTTGAGTGGTCATATACTTAAAGTCATTGCTTTATATGAAAGTCAATTTAGCATTTTTGGCTGAAAACTTACTTTTACCATTTTTGACGCCATTTTCAAACCATAATGAATTGGTTGACTATCCAATTGGTCCAGTATCTACATAATTTTATCTACATCTCATAGTTTTAGGTTTTTACTCAACTCAGTGTGCAATTATGACTTTTGATACGTTCTGTCCAGCAAGGTCAGAATTGACTACTTTTGGTAAAATGATCATATCTCATGCAATTTTTACATTCAAGTGTTGATTCAAATTGCTACAAGCTCATAAAACATTTATCCACAACTTAGATAAGTCAAATCAATTATTTATCATACTCAAAAATGTCAAACTTTCTGTTTACTTCTGCCCTAATTTTTCTAGTGATTTCCACCATGTTTTAAGTTAATTTTATCCATTTTCAACCTAATCTAGTACACACAAAACCCCAATAAACTCTTGATCATCATATTCATCATATTTACAATTACATTTATAAATAGAATACAAGAAAATACAAGAATAACTAAAAATAAGTAGAGGTTTATACCCACTAAATGATGCAAGTGATGATTTTCACCCAAAACAATGTGACTCTTTTACACCAAGTCTTGAATCTTAACCCAATACCCCTAGATCATCATCATTTCTCCATGCAATAACTCTATGAGTACTTGAATTAATTCAGCCCCTAATGTGTATGAAAACCTTCTTTCAACTTCTTTAATTCATCTTCAAAATGTAGTGTTATACTTAAGGTATCTTCTTAGCTAGTGTAGTAATTTTTGATCTTGGAAATTTTTGTATGAAATGGGTGTTTGGTGGGCTAAGGTGTACGGCAAGAACAAGGGACAAAGGAGGTGTGTGTGGTTTTTTTTTGTAAACAATGGGAGAAATGAAGAGTTAGGTGGTTTATGTATGAATGGTGCATGCAAGGCTAGGATGAAAGATCAAGACAAGTGTCTTGCCTTTCATCCTCATAGTGCCACGCCACCAAGGAGGTGGTTGTAAGTAAATTTTGAGTTTAAATTTTATAAACTTTAGTGTTTAGTGTATAAATTTTAAGATAGGTAGGTAGTTTTGAGGCTAACGGGTATTAACGTAAAATAAAACGAGAGTTAAGGCGAAACCACGAAGTAAAAACGAACAAGTTAAAAATAGTTCTACGAAAATCGTGATACTTCTCTGATAATTTCAGTTTACGTACGGTACTAGTCGAACAATAATTATAAACATTGTTCATAATAATTTTACGTAAGGTACGAAAAGAAAGTGTACGCAACACGAAAAATAAAAACGAATGAAATAAAAATATTTCTACGGCATTTTGAAAATATAAACGTCGATGCTTAATGTAGGATTCGCCGATTCTTTGTAAACGTTACTTAATTTTGCAAACGTAGACCCTAATTTCTTCCCGTTTAGTCGTGAGTTCATATTTCAACATAAAAATGAAAATTATAATTAATACTCGAGAATAAAATAACGACCTAAAATTGACGGATTGTCACAAAATGACAATCCCGTTTCTGAGTCATTTGAATGATTGCTATTGTGAAGAAAAGAAGGGATCATATGGACTGAAATTTTAGAAAACTTACTCATATGGGGCTTCACATATCGATAAATCCATACCCCGAAAGGAGAAAGACCCAGGGAGTTTCACTTTACGTTACGATATTAATAATGTTTGCTTTGATAATGCCCTTGCTAACTTAGGAGCTAACGTAAGTTTCATGCCTCTCTCGACCTACCTTAACTTAGGTTTAGGCGAATTAGCTCACACTAAGTTGATAGTTTAATTAGCAGATAGGACCGTGAAATATCCAAAAGGAATTGCTGAAAATGTGCTAGTAGGGATTGGTAAATTTGTTTTCCCAATAGACTTTACAATTCTTGATATGCCCGAGGATGTCAAAGTGCCCTTGATCCTCGGAAGACCATTTTTGTCTACCGCCTATGCTAAGATTGATGTGTTCAAGAGGAAGATTACTTTGAGGGTTAAGGAAGAAAAAAATATTTTTAAAAGTGTTAAACCTGCTAGTAGTTTAGTTAAGAGGGTCTACATGTTAAGCTTAAGAGAGAGAATGGAACTTACTTTAGAAGCTAGACTAATGGGAGAGACTTTGGTGTTAAATAGACCATTAGACCCTATATTTGGAGATTACATAGAACTAAACGATCTTAATGTATCATTGGAGCTTAGGAGAGATCAAGTAAATGATTTAATGCCTACCATTAAGGAAGGTAAAGTAACTGAGGAATTTAGAGCTAGGAACGATGCTATAATTTCTGGATATCCTAGTGACTTTGACCACGATAAGAAGATTCGTATAAGCTGCCCCTATAATCTGAAGTTTTCATGCATGATAGGTTTTAAATTTTTACATGCTAATTTTTTCCCTATCTTGTACGTCAATGTGATGTCCAAAAAGTTTTATAATTCTATAATGAAAGGCAAATTGGAGTACAAGGGAAACAATGTAGTAGGAACTTTAATGAACATACCTATCTTTGTTGGAACTTTTTCTGTTAACTTAACAGACTTTGCAGTTTTAGAAGATATGGATAATTATCGTGATGAAGAAATGGGCGACGTTATTTTTGGTGAACCGTTTTTAAGAGAAGTTGGAATTAATGTTAGACGGTTCAATGGAATGATTACCATTTACATGGTAATGGAGAAGTTACTCACCAAATGGTGCGGTCACATCCGAGGTTTAAATGCCATACTAATGAACAATGCAATAAGATCCCGCCATTACTAAAGGTGAGTGAAGAGGATAAGATGAATGGGATCTCGCAAGACCAACTACACTAGGCAGTGGTCTTGTTATATAACCATAATATAATTTATTTAACCTATTATTGGCCCGGTTCATATTATTTAATAAAGAAGGGTTCAAAATGGCGACATAGGGTTCAAATAAAAAAGGTTCGGGGGTCAAGTAAGGTACCAATAGACTCGTAATTGCATGCTCTTTCCAATGGTGTGATCGTGAAATATTAACGGCCTCGTTTGAACCTCGATAAACGTGAAAACATCGTCGAAAGCCCCCCGAAATTACCGTTTTTGCTTTGTTTTCAATCCTTTGTACCTGTAAGACATAAAAACACAATACAAACATATTTGCAACATAATTACTCATATTTTAATGTTTTAGTCCGTTTATTAGCATTTTCCGGGGTACAAATGATGTGTGTTTTAGCGCAAATCATGTATCCTGGGGTATGGATACGGTGTATCGACTTCCTGAATAGTTTTTAGGATTTTATTTCGAGTCTAACCAGCGAATACACGGAGAAAGAAATTGCACTTGTTTTCTTATGCTTAATACAGGAATCTTCTGAATGAAAAGATTTGGTGGACTACATATTTTCTAGAATTCTGTGTGTGCTATTCATGCTAGGATTCAGACCTGTTTTCGCACACACATTCTTGCTCATAAACGCTACATGGAGAATCTATCAAGCAAATATCAGGGGAGTTTCTCATTCTAATTCTTTTTAATTCCCGTTTTCAAAGTTTCATCCATATAACGAGGACGTTATATAACTTAAGTAGAGGGATGGAATTAGAATTTTTACTTGTCCTATTTTTCACACTAAAATGCTTAAATTATGCTCAAATTAAAAAAATTTCAAGCATACTTTTATGAAATTACTTGTTACATAACCCGCACACAACAACCCTTGTTAGATATTATGAGGATTTACCTTATCCGTTTCCAAATGTTTACCCAAATTCCATAAAATATGAGTGTGCCGGTAATGTAGTGGACTTTAAAACTTGGCTTGGTATATCTATTCGAGACCACAGTGATGAGTACAATGGATTTAGATGGAGTAACTTGTTTAAATTGGTAACTTTTAGGATTACACCCAAAAAGCCTATTCATGTTGTTTATTAACTAACTACACTGGTTAGTTAACCCCTGTATAAACCCTTTGTTTACTCTCATTATAAGAGTAAGATATCCCTAGAAAAACCCGTAGAACCAATCCTTTAGGAATTACACCAATATTTGTTTCGTTACACCTTTACACCTTAGCCTACCCTGTTAGATTAAGTTTATTTACAGTTGCTAGTTGCTTAAAGTGTAAAGTATGTATTTCCCGAGTCTTATGCATTTTCTATCTTTGGTACGGTTGGAAAGAAATTTGCACATTGCAAATGAGAATGTATAAAGTAGTCAAAACTCTTGTATTTTTACTACCATCACAATTATTGGTATGTCCGAAGATGAAGAATTACCGAAGGAAATATCCGGAGTTATTATGATCGTGAAGATGGTGAAATTACACCGAGTTTCGTAGTTAGAAAATGAAATAAATAAATAAATAAATAAGTAATAAAAAATTGAAAAAATTAGAAAAATCACAACAAAAAAAGAGAAGGAAAGTTTGAAGATGATAGTTTCGCAAAAGCTTATACCGAAGGAATCATTTGAAGGATCGATTATTCGTTGATACTTCTTATAAGTCAACAATGTAAAGTATTGTATAAAGTGGCGCCACTTGCCTTGTAAAGTATGTAAAGTTTGGGATGTAAGGGAAGTTGACCGTTACAAGAACGCCAACTTAGGTTGTTGTTTTTGAATCTATGATCAAGACATCTGTAAATAGTTGTGTCTTAATCATGGTAACGGTCGGGAAAAAGTGTCTAGCAACTTGTATCTTAGACATAATCTATTTGTTTTGTAATTTTTATTTAACTGTTGACATCAAATAACGTCACTTTATTATATCATGTATCCCATCTATTTTGCCCACTTTTATATAATTAAAGCATTATTTAGTACTTAATTGCTTTAAAGTTGATAAATGCAGTAATTCAGGAATGTTTTGTGAAGATATGCTAAAAGGCGCATAAATTGGAGCTAAAACGAAGACATTTGAAGATTTCTGAAAATTCACCAGTACGCCGTATCCAACTAAAGAGATACGGCATATCTGCGCCAAGACTTCACAAGAAAACGCGTTTGACCAATTCCCAATACGGCGTATCCATGCTATCTATATACGTCGTATCCATGAAGATAACTATTCAAAGATACAGTAAATCAAGTAAATTGGGAATGGTATCAAAGATTTATTATGAACGTAGCGCACACTCCAAGGAATCCAGCCCAATACGCCGTATCAACCTATCTGGATACGGCGTATCGAGTATTTTTTAGCAACTATAAATAGAAGACTCAAAAAATACTTAACTGGAAAAATTCTTGGGATCCAATTTCATAAAACTTCTAAAGGCTACTTGAGGAACCAAGGAGGATTCAAGTGGAGGATATTTTAAACATCAAATAACATCTATTTTATAGCATCATTTATCCCATGTATAACCCATTTTATATAATTATTGCAAAGAATTGTTACTTAATCATTTATATTTGAGAATTGCAATAATTATGGAGTACTTGGTGAAGATTAACTAAAAGGCACGTATTATGGAGCTTAAACAAAGAAATTTTAAAATTAACTTGTTCCTCACAACCATGTGTTGTGTGTTAAACCCCGATCATTAAAAACAAGGAAATTACGGCGTATCTGTGCCTGCACTCACCAAAGACCACGAAGGAAACAAAATCCAATACGCCGTATCCAGAAGAAGGCAATACGCCGTATTCAAGCTATATGGGAATAAAATATTCTGAAAGATATCAAACGTGGTCCCTACTCCAAGAAACCCCCAATACGTCGTATCCAAGACATTGGATACGCCGTATCGAACTGACTCCAGACCCTATAAATAGAAAACTCAAAAACGAGTTTTAAGTGTGCTAAATCATATTCTCGATACCTGAACCCATAAAGTCCGATTTTCAGGGAGAAAAAAGCAGAAGGGTCGAGCATGTGATTAATTCCATCAGGAGAATATGTGAAAATCTTATACTCCTGATCGTTCAGTTTTGGTATCATTCGTTAACTCGGTTAGTTTACCTTGGCTAAATCATTACTTTTGTATTAATTATGACGTTTGAAGGCTAATACCTTTGGGTATTAGCCATTATTATGAAGATCTTAATGTTTGGTTTGTTTATCTCGATTTCTTAATTTATCGTTGATTGCTTGTTTATGTTTATCAATTTATACTTGTTTACGTACTTAAGTATGCGACCTATCATTCAACTGGGTCTAGTCCTACATATTTAATGCGCTGCAACTTTGGTGTTGTTTGGGTATCAGCTTAATAAAGAGTCCGAGATAGCTCTCCATATTGCAATTTATATATCTAGAATCATAGGATCACAAATATTGACCTATCCTTGCCTTTAGTTTAGTGAGCTTAGTTGAGCCATAAGGTGACCTTGGTATCAACGAGTACGTTCTTATTCCATTGGTAAGGACTCGGACAGTGGACTACTAGTATATAAAGAGTCGTTAAGTAGTATATTATAATCAGCAAATAAGGATGCTTTATGCGGATGCATTTAATTATGACAGAATTCTACGTGTCTAGGTCTTAGGAAGAAGTAACGCCTAAGTCTTAAGAATGATATGTCGCCTCGAGATAAGTAATCATTGCACTAATAAACAAACCAACGTTCTGATTGGATTAATAATGGTTAATACAATTTTCTTATATTTGGCTAGACCGCTCTTTTATCTTCTGTTAATTTGCTTGCGTGTGTTTTAGTATCTTGAATTATTTTTAGTCACCACCAAACCCGTGCCAGTCTCTCAGGCTGAAAAAACCCCCTTATCCATTAGATTTAGTTAATGTAGGTTTAGCATATGTTTAGTGTAGATTAGACTAACTTAGATTAGAAAAACTAAAGTATTAATAAATTAAAAGTGTTCCTCGCTTTTAGTGATCGATACCCTACTTACCATGAAACTCCCATCGACTGGGTACACTGCCTGTTAAAGTGTTTTTTTTGGTTAAGTCGGCAAAATATAAATTTAAAACTTGAATCATAATTTAACACCACACAACTACACATTAATTTGGTAAGATAACAAAGATTGAAACCCATAACACAGAAATGGGGGCAGAAATGGATGGGTTGGGTTTGAGTGCTGGAATGAGGTCTTAATGGGTGGGTTTAGGTCCTCAAATAAGGGTTGCGGAATGGGTGTGGTTGCTAAAAGGGTGGCTGAAATGTTGTATTCAAAATTTATAAAAGTTGTATGTTGAGCACTTCATCATTTGTTTTTTTAGAATTAATTATCCATTACGCAGTGAGTGTTTGAACATACGGGAACTAAGGTAATCTTGATTTACAGGATTAAAATCACATATGTTTATGGAACAAGATAAAAAAATCTTATTTTTACGTTTTGGGCAATTATTGACGACTGTTTGTTGCTATATATTTTTAGGTATTGTATGATGATGGCGATGAAGATGTCTTAAACCTTAATCAGAGACATTCGGTTGGATACAAGAATGTCATTAGGGCAAGGAGGGCCTATTGGCGTATTATGTCATCTATTGAACAAAAAGAGGAATAAAAAGGAAATGAGAACTACGTCAATCTGATCAAGGCCTATCGTAAAAAGGTTGAGGCCAGCCTATTCCAAATTTTCAGCAAAATCCTTGATATCATTGATAAGCATTTGATACCATCTTCTGGCCCAGGTGAAGCTACTGTTTTCTACTACAAAATGTGAGTCTTATTAATCTAAAATTCAGTTTTTTAACTGCGTATTAAGTTATTTACTCTATACTTTTTCATTTATAAAAATGGTTTTCTTATAATGTTTTGATGAATTTAAAAACAGGAAAGATGAATACTTCTGATACCTTGTTGAGTTCAAAACAGATGAGGAAAGAAAGGAAGCTTCAGATCAGTCATTGAAGGGCTACAAGGCATGCGTTTTTAGTTCAATAACAATATTTAAATTTTTGAAAAAGACGGATATATTAGATAATCTATATATGTTCAACTGATTTTTCTAAACATTATTTACTCATAATATCTACGATAAACCATTGTAGGCTGCTTCTGCTTCTGAAAACAAGGAACTCCCTTTAACCCACCCAATTCGTCTCGGTTTGGCCCTCAATTTTTTAGTCTTCTACTATGAAATCATGAATTCACCTGAAAAGTAAATCCTAACTACCCTTTTCATTTTTTCCCAATACTTGGACACGAACTTTCATTCTTATTATTACACTATGCTAAACGGTTAATTTACAGGGCCTGCCATTTAGCTAAAGTAGCTTCTGATGAGGCAATTGCCAAGTTGGACACCTTAAGTGAGGAATCATACAAAGACGCCTTGATCATGCAGCTGTTGAGAGATAACCTCACTCTCTGGACTTCTAATTTGCTTGAGGATGGAGGTATTATTTCAAATATTCATGTATTAAGTTTCACGACGTTTTCTAAAAACGGGATCTTCTTCCGCAGAACAGTGACAGATGAAGTTCTTATCCCAAGTAGTCCTGGATTAGATTGTATGTCTTTAAGTATGAAGCCATGTACCTGAATGATAAATCTCCCCCCTCTTTATATATTAAAACTTCTTTTACTGTTCTTGGTGTTATAGATTCTGCGATTTATATTAGACGCGGTTAGTTTGCTCAAATGGACAAAACCGGGTCAATTTTCACCTCCTTCAAATATGTTGGGTTGTTCGGGTGAAATAGAGATATCTAAATGGGCCAAAATAATGCAAACAGAAAAGTGCTTAATTTATTGTGGGTCGAGTTGGGATGGGTTAACCTGTTAACAAAATTTTCCGTGTTCCTATGAGCTTCGGTTAAACTAAATTAGTATTCTATATTTTGGAATCATTAAAACGATATAAGAACGGTTTTATAATTTTAGGTAATGGAAATTTATTGCGTTTAAAACATAGGTTACTATGAAGTTCAAAAGAAGAAAAATAACTAATTGGTCGACCCAACATGTTTGCCCGGTTAACCAAGTCAATTTGGATATGAAATTTATTCTTAGGAAGTTAAAATATCCACCTCTTATGAGTTGGCGCATATTCTTTAAGAGACATTTGCGCATATTATTTTTAGCATATATGCCCTATTAACATCTCTTATGAGTTTTGCACTTTTTAAACCGTTGAATCTAATTCATTGGTTGTAATCATTTTCACCAGTTTTGCAATTAACTGCCATGTTTCTTAGGCGATACCCGATCCTAATAAGCTTCTGGTATCTTAGGTACACGTGAACTCAGGTTCAGATACCACAGGTTGATAACACGGGTTATGCAAGTGGCTAATATGCTAAAATATTGGGTTGGTAGGCCTTCATAAAGGTGATTTTAGTTTGTTGAATTTGTATTTTTAGGTTGTGTCTAAGTGTTGCGGTTATCGTAAGGGACTTCTACAAGAAGTTTTACAACTCCCTAGGCAGTGTACCTAATCATTGTAGTGTAGTATAGGCAAGACTCGAGGGTTGTTATCATTCTCTAGGAGAATAGGTTGGGAAGGCTTGATCACGGTCTAACAGAATTCTAGGGGTTGAGAGAAGATTATTTTTATGTTTTTATATTTTATGAAAGCAGTAAATCATATGTTTGAGAGGTTGGTTTGGTTTTAGCTATTAAACTAAATATAAACTAAGCTACTAGTGATAACAATATAATAAAAGATTGTGTTTATTTAATCATGTATTACTCCCTAGATTGTTTCTCCTAGTGTTGTTGCTTTGTCACCTTGGTGATGAACTATGAAAATATTCCTAAGTCCATGAACAAATTACACGACCCCTAGCTTATTTAATATTTTGTTAGGCAACGCACAAGTAAGGTAGTATGAAGACTATTACAAGGCCCCTAAGAGTATATTAAAGTGGATCAACCATATCAGAGCAAGAAGTAGAAAATTGTTACCCGATGTATCCATCAACCACAATCATGTTTCCTAGACATATCAAACAGCGATACAGACAAAAGCTGTTTTCTAAGACCTAACATACATATTTCATCACTGAGCAACACCACAAAGATCTACATCCTAGGTTTCATACAATCGAAAAAAATACAATAGAAGTTATTAGCAAGCAATATTATAAGATAAAGCAAGAACAGATAAGAATCACACAACAAGACATATTGAAGGATTAAGATAGTCTTACTTGATTAAAACATGAATTGATGGAAGTACAATAGGGTGTTGAGGCCCTAAAATCGTCCCTAACAACTGCTAAACGAAATAGGGTTCATCCCTTTCTTTTACTCTAAAGTTACACACTTAAAACCCTAAAAACGGATTTGTATATATAGAAAAATCGCTGCGACGGCGTCGCGTTTTAATCGTGACGCCGTCATGAGTAGAATATTCTAGATAATGGGTTGGGTCGTGCATTCTGACGCCGTCTTGAGATCTTGTGACGCCGTCTTGGTATGAGTTGTGACGGCGTCACGTGTAATCTGTGACGCCGTCTCCAGCCTCTAAGTAGAAATTCTTGAGAGATGTTGGTGTAGGTCCGTAGTCTTGTCCGTTTCTTCTCCAAATGAGCCCAAGTCACGTGTATTTCCTCCAAATGCCTTCCAAATGCTGAATACCTAAAAAGGAACGATTAAGTACCTATTTTGGGCATAAATGCACGATTTAGGAGGTTAAACGACCCCGAAAAAGTGTATAAAATGACACCTCATCAAATACCCCTACACTTAGGATTTGCTTGTCCTCAAGCAAATGGGCTTTTCTACCTAGAAAATAGCAATATGAGAGTCATTTTACCTACTCTTTAAAAGTATTTTACCACACAACCTTCTAGACTTCGTAATTAAAATCACGGAAAGTATATACTAGCACCTCACATAAGTGTTTGGGATTCTCTCTATCACTCGGGTGTATAATAAGTTATAACATAAATAGGAAACAAAAAATCAACACTCATTACCTGTCATAGCATATAAATTACCATAGGCTTGGTAAAGGATCAAACCTCCACCGCTAGGTGCAAGCATTATTCATTACTATCTAAGAGGTCTTTTCAAAGGGTTGTGGGGTGTAGGTGTAAGATAACATATAATGGAAACGGAAACGGATGGGATACATTTGGGTGGCTTTGGGTGAATTTGGAGTGGAAGGGTTAGCTAATTATTTACACGAATACATGCTGGTTTGGTTGCTAAGCCAAGACTCGGACGAAGATATACAAACTCTACACAACTCTACATCAATCTCTTTCTTTTTCTTTTCTATATTTTTTTTTGAATAACATAATACATCATAACTTGGGGTTTATAACACGTACCCCTACACTTGAGCTTTTACATGCTCGATATTTACAATCTAACTAATGACCCGATTTGAGGTGGATCAAAATAACATGGAGATCATCTAACAAATATATGGGGGTATTGACTTAACTTTTCTTCCCTATTCTTCCGCGAAATAAATACTACCATGAATCCCAATCGTCCCAAAACAGTATTTACAAGGATAAGGACTTAGCAACCGTGTACTCAAATAATTAACTTGGGTTAAAACAATAATGTACTAAAAACGAGTACATACAAGGTAGGCTAAGGCGATTTGGGTGTAACGATTGGTTTAAGGGTGACAATGCTCTTCATTAATAGTCCGGCTTAACCAGAAAATTACAAGAACCGTGAAAAAGGATAGGCTCGGAGGGTTGTACTAGGGGTATCCTGCACTAAAAATGAGTGCATGGCAAGGGTGTGGGATAGTTACATGATCGGTGTGACCATCATAACAATTACAGGTTTAAAACATGGGTTAATCCTAATGCCTCTTATCAAGCAAATCCTAATACTTACTATGCGGTCTCGGGATGCATCACAAAAACAAGTTCTAGAATTTAATATACTACCGGTACACTCTTATAATCCTAAAGTAACCGATACCAATGTTCCAGAAAAGGCAACAAAACCACGCATACACATCCGTAACGACAGAATAGATACACATGATTGCTCACTCCTTAACTCGAACAAGCTAAAGGTATAATATCTAAGGGCGAACCTCACATTTTGAGGGTGGAATTTGAGGGTTTTTGTGCTAGTAATATAAATTCCTATCCATGAGACGCTATTAATACTCGGTTTTTGTTAGTATGTGTCATAAAAAATTTAAATTTAGGTCAAAATCACATCTTATGCTATGTTTTGATATATTACCCATCATTTTAAGGACAAAGCAAATGAAAAATGAAAGAATAGTTTCTAAGGCTTATTTTTCCCCTACACTTAAGTTGAACATTGTCCCCAATTTTCTATAAAGGTACCCGTAAAAACGAATTAAGGGAAAAGAAAACAAAGAAAAGAAACTAGTACTTCCCATAGTTTGCTCCACTACTGGAGAAGAAACATGTGATAACTGATTAAATCGTCATCCAAGAATTGTCCATTGAAACTTCCTAAGTACTTCCAAGCTTCTTCTCATCAAATATGACATGTAATCAAAGACAAAGACAACTATACCAAGCATAAAATGTGCGATATACAAATATACAATATGAATTTAAGGTTTGACTCAATAAAGCAGTAAAGATAGGATGAGAGAATTGTCAAACTCATTGGTTTTGCAGGTTTATAACAGAAGAGTACATATCTTAATAATTATAGCCAAGTTTATTTTCAAAATAATTAAAAAACTTTAAGTTTTCTAGACCTGGGCATTTTACGCCGTCAGGAATATCCTGACCCCGTCACAAGTGTCGTGGTGACGGCATCGCGTGTAAATCGTGACACCGTCTCCACGTTATGTGAAAACAAAATTTTTGTTTTTGATGAAAAATTTCATGCACTTGATTTCATAAGTTAATTCCTGTACAAATGGCTGCATAAAACCTGAGATTTGACAATTTACTCATATGACTCAAAATTGACGTGAATTAATCTAAACAAATTATTTAACATGCTTAAATTTGGTTCAAAAACCGAATAGATTCCCCTACACTTATTATTTGCAAAATACCTTTGATTGAAATTAAGACGATGTTAAAAACAAAACAAAGCATGATTACAAGATAGAGTTCGAACATGATAGAATAAAATGAATAGAATAAAACACTTGACACTCCTAATGTGCGGGAAAAATAAAATTAGATTGCCTCCCAAAAAAGCGTTTTTTTCTGTATTACGATCTTGGTAAGTAACTCGAAGTCACACGTCCTTTACGTAGACTTACCCTGTTGGTCCTTTCGGCCCATCTTTCCAATTTTCTATTAGGTGTCGAATTTCCTTGCTTATACTTTCGTCTTCCCTATACTCGGGTCCTAAGGTCAGACTATCCGAGTAATAGGATTTCCCATAGTCATCGTTACTCCCAAGGACAGAGGGTGGTATAGAATCGGTATTTATGTCCTTAAAATCTATACAGTTAGACGCTTCCATCTTATGAGGCATCTTAAATGTGATTTTCTCTTCATCTTTTTTGAAAGTAACCATTACCTTTTCCTGATCATAAACGAGACCAGTATTCCTTGCAAATGGTTTTCTAAAGACTACTTCTCCTAGGTGGTGATCTATAATGCTAGATTTGTCCTCCAAAATCATGAAATTACACTTATATGTAAAATTTCCTACGAAAACTTTTAAACCCTTGACTCTCCTACAAAGCTGCTATTCTTACTAGGGTTGGATGGTTTCTGTCTTGAATCTAGCCCTTTATTCATGATATCATTGTAATGTTGCTTAGACATAACATTAATTGGTGATTCTAAATCGATGTAAGCTTGTCTTTTAAGGAAGTGACCCATCCTGCAAGAGATCTTAACGTTGTTTAAATATTCGGTTCTTATCTTTGCCTTTACCTAAGATGGTTTGGGGTATTTCAAAAGCCACTCATGATATTCTAATTCCTCCAAGGTGGGAAGGTATCAAAGTATTCAATTTCATTCGACCCATCTAATGAGTCAACGATCCTACTATCCTCAAACCATGACTCAATTTCTTTCTTTTTCTTCGGATCAATAAACTCCATATTCGAGGTAGAACAAGATGGATTCGCATTCTCCATGATGAAGAGTGGAATAGTCAATGGAAATTACGAACAAACACACAAAGAAAAGATAGACTACGAGAAAGCTAATATGCGGAAATTAAATCTTACTTGAAAGGATTCAAGCAAGTAAGAACTAACTAAACGATTCAAAACCTAACTATTCCCTGGCACCCCCCCCCGCGGCACAAAAACTTGTTGTGGTTGTCATAAGGACTTCTACAAGAAGTTTTACAACTCCCTAGGCAGTGTACCTAATCGTTGTAGTGTAGTATAGACAAGACTCGGGGGTTGTTATCATTCTCTAGGGGAATAGGTTGGGAAGGCTTGATCACGGTCTAACAGAATTCTAGGGGTTGAGAGAAGATTATTTTTGTGTTTTATATTTTATGAAAGCAGTAAATCATATGTTTGAGAGGTTGGTTTGGTTTTAGCTATTAAACTAAATATAAACTAAGCTACTGGTGATAACAATAGAATCAAAGATTGTGTTTATTTAATCATGTATTACTCCTTAGATTGCTTGTCCTAGTGTTGTTGCTTTGTCACACTGTGTGATATCTATGGTAAATTATTTCTTAAGTCATGAACGAATTACACGAACCCGCTGTCTATTTAATATTCCGTTAAGGCAACGCACAAGTAAGGTAGTATGAAGACTATTACAAGGCCCCTAAGAGTATATTAAATGCATTTGAAATATATTAAGAGTGGATCAACCATATAAGAGGCAAGGTAGTATGAAGACTGTTAACCAATGGTACTCCTGTCTACAAATCAATTGTTCCTAGACATATCAACAATGATACAGACAAAAGCTGGTTTTCTAAGACCTAACATGCATATTCATCACAAGAAGCAACACCACTAAGATATACATCCTAGGTTTCATACAATCATAAATAAACACAATAGAAGGTTTAGCCAAACATGTTAAAGATAAAGTAAGAACAGATAAGAATCACACAACAAGACATATTGAATGATTAAGATAGTCTTACTTGATTTAAACATGAATTGAAAGAAGTACAATAGGGTTTTGAGGCCCTAAAATCGTCCCTAACAGCTGCTAAATGAACTAGGGTTCGCCCCTTTCTTTTACTCTAAAGTTACACACTTAAAACCTTAAAAACGGATTTGTATATATAGGAAAATCGCTGTGACGGCATCACGTGTTAATCGTGACGCCGTCATGAATAGAATATTCTAGATAATGGGTTGGGTCGTACATCATGACGCCGTTTGGAGATCTTGTGACGCCGTCTTGAGATGGGTTGTGACGGCGTCACGTGTAATCTGTGACGCCATCTCCAGCTTCTGAGTAGAAATTCTTGGAGATGTTGGTGTAGGTCCGTAGTCTTGTCCGTTTCTTCTCCAAATGAGCCAAAGTCACGTGTATTTCCTCAAAATGCCTTCCAAATGCTGAATACCTGGAAATGAACGCTTAAGTACCTATTTTGGGCATAATATACGATTTAGGGGGTTAAACGACCCCGAAAAAGTATAGAAAATGACACCTCATCACTTAGACTTGAGAATACAAACAAGTTCTGGTATGTGTGGATATCACTTTTTAATTCTAAGTCAAACGATGTCCTGAAAAAGGTAGTTATAAAGACTATTATTGGAAGTGATGTGAAGCAGCATTCACAACACTTGTATTCAACAAAGAATTTGTTCCTCCACTTGATATGTGCAGAATGATACCATTGGCGCCTCTCCAGAATTAATCAGATAATTATTTGGCCGAACCCAAAGGGTAATGCAAGATGATTCTTGATTACATTTGGTATATCTGTATTAATTTCTATAACGAGAAACTAAATGGTTAAACTATATGGAATGAGTTAGGATCCATATCCATGGTTTGACGATATCTGTAACAAAGGGATGATTATAGCAAGAGATACATTACCATGCTACTGAGAATGTTTTTGAAACTTGATCTCAGACATTTCTAGTTTTAACAACGAATGTGAGTGTTGCTAGATGTTTCCGTCCTTAGTATATGGGCAGTCTGCTACTCCAACTCCCAAGTGGGAGCTATTGGATTATGTTAGTTGGATTAGCTTTAATACGACTAGAAATGTGTGAGCCTATTGGGGGCACACACGTTAAGATATTTAGAGTGCGTTTATACTTCACGTAAGTTTCTAAATTGTATACCAAAGGACTAAAAATGACAAGACATGAACCCTATGGAGCCCAAGTGAAGTAGCCGGCCATAGAGGGTTCTAGAGAGTATCTAGGTACATTTCAATGCGATAAGGAGAAGAGAAAGAGTTGTGATAAGGATACAATTGAGTTTTCCAAATCTTATCATGAGTAGGGTTTCAAGGCTATAAAAACCTTTCACCCTAGCTCATAAAAGACGACTTACACAACCTAAAAACACAGAGAAATCATTCTCCCTCTCCTCTCCATTAAATCAGCCGAATCCATAAACCCTAATTAGGGTTCTTTGATTTTCGGTTCCCTTTTTCATTTTCTGTTGATTTTCGGTAATCCCAAAAAGGGATTTCAAAGTGTGATTCGATCCCACAGCTTCCACAGAAGGTTTAGGGCGTTAGTTTACTAGTTCTCAAGGCGTGACAACTGATAGAAACATCTAGGGTTTTGGTTTGGTAATTTTCGGTTGTATCTGGTGAAATTCGGTTGAACCGAATTCGGTGGAAACCCTAGATCCACTTCCTGATTTTCGGTACAGTATACAAGAGTAGTATTTGAGACTTTATTCAGGTTGCATTGGTATACACTTGTTGTTTGGGTATTACGTGAAGTAAGACTAGCATCTAGACGTGCTCGTTGGACGTGTTTGTGTGAGCAACCATAGATGTGAAAATTTATCCACTAGTTTCAAAAGGTTTAGTTCTTGTTTGATTCATTCAAGTCGTTCTTCGAAGTTTAGTTTTCTTATGTTTATTGTGTGTTAATTATATATACTAAACTAGATCCATATCCGCTGCGTACTTGTAGTTATTAGTTAACTAGTTTTTAAATCCCAACAAAATCAACCGATTTCACAACTGACATGTGAAAACGGAAAATCGACAAAGCATAAACAACAACTACATGAACACTTTATAAATTGAAACGTCTATAGCTCAAATACTCTACGATGAATGTAATTCCGAAAACTTATTAAAAATGTGCTACAATTTTCATTATGTCTTTTTCTTAAGCTAGTAACTTGACAAAATGCTTCAATTGATTGCATCTTTTTCTTAATAAGATCTCCAAAGATCTTAGAGATTAAGATCAACATTTTCTTCGCGCGTTGTTGCGGGGCTTTTTTTTTTTGGGGTTTATTTTTTCGGTCTCATTTTTAATAGTTCGGCGCATTTTTTCTTTCTTATTGTATTTTGTGCGGATTTATTTTTTCGGTCTCATAACATTTTTTTTTGGACCCAGTCCGCTAGAAAGTTTGTAAGAAAAGTTTAAAAATAAAAGCACTCTCGTAAATTTTTTTTTCTTCTAAATTTTAAGCGAAAGAAGTGGGAGGGTGGGAGGGATTTTATATAAGATTTTTTTTGGGGGCCGATGAAAAGTACCCGTAGGCTAAAAAGGAGAAAAAAAAAGTTGGGCTAATGTTGGAGCCTAAACTAACAAAAAAAAAAAACTACTTGGAGCCGGGCCAAATAGAGGCAAAAAAAAGTGGGCGGATTTGTTGGTACTAAACCTAAAAAAAAAAAAAAAAAAACTTGGGCCAGGGCCAAATCAAAAAAAAAAAAAAAAAAAAAAACACTTGGGCCGGGCCAAATGAGCCCAAGGCCCAAGTCAAACATTTGACCACTGTTGATGAACAGTGGTCAAATGTTTGAGGATTAGTATTATGTTAAATAAGATCTCCAAAGATCTTAGAGATTAAGATCAACATTTTCACGGGTCATTATATCATCTTTTGACTCTTTTTTTTCTTCTTAAATTGATATTCGTTGAGATCAATCCCTATTCTTCTTTACTTTAAGTCCTTTTCTTTTGGAGATTCTCCTTTTCTACTATTATTTACTTCTATGTAACTCGTTTAATTTTCTTGCTTAAGTTTAATTTTGTAACTCTATTTTATTTTTCTATAGAGCTTTCACACATTCTATCATGATTATTCTTTGGTCCTTTTCTGTCAAGTTTTTCAAAAGAACCTTCGAAGATCATTTTCTACCTTTGATTTCTTTGTAACTTGAATTTTCTCTTTGACTACTATTTCAAAACCATCCCGGAGCAACATACAACTGTAAAACTGAAATGAAAATAAAGTAACATAACAAAATAAATCCAAAAAGACTTGTCAAATATGGCCATTCACACAACAATCAAGTTGATACATTTTATACGTTAAGAATATGAACAACGGTCTGTTTGTTGTTCTAAATAGTTTAGAAGACGCACTTTATCGCTCATCTATAGATGATTGACATGTGACAGAAGAAGGATGAGTAGACGATGATATATCATGTTTTTATATAAATCAAAAGCTATTTATGCATTGATACATATTGATAATTGTAGTGTTTGTTTCTCAACACATGCATACGTCACAACCATAATATAATAATATAAGAACTTTAGAAATTGGTGTATGAAGACAATCAATTGTTGTATGAATGTATCATGCATACAAGTTACACACTAAACTCTGCTCATTTAATTTGCGCAGGAGCCCGGGTTACTCCGGTAAATCGACCAAAATCTATAATCCTCTCTATATTAAAACCTTTATCATCATCCCAAAGCTCCATTCCTCCTTGTACTTTAAAAACAACTTGATAGTATAGCAATTTCATTGTTTTCAGGGATACGCGCTATTCAGTGGCGCGAATCAGTCACGATATATTAGCTCAGTAGATTATACATCCTTTTTCTTTTAGCATAGAAGATCCATAGAATGGAATTACCAAAACCATGTGAGTCTAAAAAGTGCATACCCCGACTGGTCACGCACTCACGGTGCATTGCATGGTGAACCATGAATTCACATACAAGTCTAGAATAACAAACACAAAGTCACCGAAATCAAAATCAAGAAGAAGCAACAATATAATGCCAAAATATTTACAATCGAGTAAGGATCCTCTAAAGTTCATTTGAACTTTAGAGGTAAAATTCTCTCACAAAGATAACAGCGGGGCCTACTGCGGGAATCAGTTTTCTTTATCTTTGTGAGGGAACTTTACCTCTAAAGTTCAAATGAACTTTAGAGGATCCTTACTCTCTACAATGAGGCTTAATCTTTGTTCATACTTGTCATCTTTTAGTCTAAAAACTTAAGTGCCCACATTTGCAATTTCAGTTCTCATCACATTGACATTTTGATCCAACCGGAGGCGCATGGAGTTCAGGTGAAAGATAGGTAACTTGTAAAAGAGAATTCACATAACTACAAGAACTAGTCAGTATTCTCATTAGGCTTTGTTTGGTGTTCATTTACACAATATATAGCCGTGACTCAGTTGACACTGGTCCATGTACATACACAATATCGAACTTGGTTAAACTTTTATTTGTCCTAACAAGACATCATGGTTGTTGGAATCCGAACAATGAGAATGCTTAGGGTGGTTCCAGCTAGGAGTGCAAGTCCACAACCCATAGAACTGGAGCAAATCAAACATTATAGTTTGGTGTATCAACCTGGACCTTATCTAGCTAAAAGATAATAACCTCAAATTAATATGATTATTTACCAAGTTACTTTACAAAATGTTGATAGTTAACCTAAACTTCGGGTTAAATATATCAAGTTAGAAAGTTTAGTATATTTTATGTAATTATGTAAAATTCTGTATAAACCCAAATTGTATTGGGCTGGGTCCTTTAATAACGGTATAAATCGTTTAGGTTATTAGGGTTATAACGGTTAAGTTAGGTTGTGTCGTTTACTTTTGTAGAATCGGTATAACTGTCATATGGCACCGGTTCAGTTTGTATATATAGGACGAATTCTGTAATCAAAATTCAATCAATACAATTCAATACTTATATCAGTTTCTATAAAACTTCTAAGTTGCTGTCCCAAACACCCTTGTTAAATTCAAGACCGCTGCAACAGTGGCATCAGAGCACAAGGTCAATCGATCCAGGGAAGAACGAGTGCAAGTGGTCATCGATTGCAGCAACAAAGGAAAGTGGGGATCGAAAGTTTGCCTAATTGCAGAAGAAAGAAACGGGTTTGTTTTTTTTTGTATCGATCATAATAAAAAAGGAAAGACGATTGTAAGTAATCGTTTCTGATAAGTGCTTCTCCTTAGCCTTGGTTTAGTTTAAATAATGGGATGTTGATAAAAGTCAGTGTCACTCCAGATAAAAAAAATAAACGACTGTTAATTAGACTGTTAATTAGATCAGCAGTTGAACTAGTGTCGACTAGTATCAGATAGTTACCAAGTCCTCATAGATCAAACTTATGTAACATAATTTTGTATGATATATGGTCAAAAACATATATATAACTCAGCAATTTATAACATATACACGATGTGATAATAACAAGTTGTACCAAAGTTTTGCTACTATCATGCAAGAGAAATAAAGAAATCATTTTACGCATAACACAAAACAGTCAAGACCAATTAGGAAAGCGAAATTTGTAATAAAAAGACCGCCGAAAGAAGGGTAAATGCTTACAAAATCTGGGTTAGAAAAAAGTATATGAACTATGGGAACGTTGGGTCTTAATTTTGATAAGATTTACACCTATTTTATTAACATGGGTCAACCGGTTCAATATGCTTAGGAGCATTTTTAAATATTGGGTTCATGCATGAAGGTTTAAATAACTTTAATTAACAGCAAGAGCCTTCTTTGTAACTATCAGCAACCAAAGGCAAAATACAAGAAACATGAACCTAAGTCTCTTTCATCACCTTAATCAACATTAGAAGGAACAAAAATCAACTTTTTGTTCAAAATATCAGTCTTTCGCCATTCTAACCCGAGAGCTAAAATGGCTCATACAACGGTTGAGGCTGTTGTTTTCACAGCTGCAACGATGTTAATATTTTCTGGTATTTGTTTCTATTTTTTCTATAGGTATGTTATGGCAAAAAAGAAACAGATTGATCTGAGTCTGAAAATTGGACACGAAGATACAATAGTAAATACACGAGAACTGAGGCAACGAGGTGGGACGTTGAAAGGAGTATTGGTAGAAGAGAATGGTTTAGAAGTTCTTTATTTAAGGAAACTTGAAGGGGGACAACTTCGTACTTGTGTGTGGAATTCCATGGAAGAAGAAGATAAACAAGTAGATAGTGGAGTCAATGATCACAAAACATCAAAACAAATTCGTGAAAGTACTGACTTTGTTAAATTTTCCCCCGAACAGATAAAAACCGTTCCAGAAACCTTTCACGTGCAACACCTCTCCAACCCGACTCAATCCTTACTAAATCCACAGCCTCCTCTTCCTGCACCACCAGGGGTTACATTGCAGAAGCCACTGCCACCAACTCCACCCCCGCCCCCTCCACCACCACCATCGTTGCAAAAGCCCTCAGCGCCAATTCCACTACCACCACCACCTCCTCCATCAGCTTTCCCAAAAAAGATAGTTACTAAAGTACCACCACCACCAGTATTCGTTAAAAGGAACCCTGCAGCACCACCTTCACCATTTAATTCAGGAAGCTTTGGTTCATCTTCAAAACCACCTACTGCACCTAAAGTTAGAGTTGATGATCATAACGAAGAAAGTTCCAGAGGAATTCAAGAAGTCCCCAAAAAGATGAAGCCTTTTCATTGGGATAAGGTGAATACTGATGCAGATCATTCAGTCGTGTGGAATGAGATCATCGATGGCTCTCTAAGGTAAGCAAGACTTAAATATGTTAAAATTCAACTACCTTTTCCTTCAAGTTGTTTCTAATTTTTGTTATGGTTTATGGTGTATATAGGTTCGATGATGAACTTATAGAAGCCTTATTTGGATACAACGCAACGAAGAAAAATGATCATAAAGAAGCAAAATACTTATCCCCTAGATTTGGTAGCTCAACTTCAACTCCGTCTGCTCAAATTGCAGTCCTTGATCCTAGAAAATCACAAAACATAGCAATTGTACTTAAATCTCTTGCAACTTCTCGTAAAGAGATCATTGATGCACTCTCAGAAGGTCAAGGATTAAGCAGCGATATTCTTGAAAAACTAACAAAAGTAGCACCAACTGTAGAAGAAGCTACCAAGATCCTTCAATACAACGGAAACATAACTAAGCTTGCTGATGCTGAATCTTTCCTATATCATGTACTAATAGCGGTCCCTACAGCATTCAACCGGATCAATGCGATGTTATTTAAATCAAACTATGATCCAGAGATATTGCATCTCAAAGAATCCTTGCAAACGCTAGAATTAGGATGTAAAGAGTTACGAGCTCGTGGGATATTCTTGAAGCTTCTAGAAGCTATTCTCAAGGCAGGCAATCGAATGAACGCTGGAACTGCTAGAGGTAATGCTAAAGGGTTTAACCTTAGTGCCCTTAAGAAACTTTCATATGTTAAGAGCACAGATGGGAAGACTACTCTACTCCATTTTGTCGTGGAACAAGTGGTTCGAGCAGAGGGTAAGCGCTGCATGATTAACCTGAATATTAAACTAGGGAGAAACAATAGTCAAAGCAGTAGAAGTGATCAAGATTCCGATACCATGATATCAAAAGAAGAGAGGGATAAGCAGTACATAACGCTCGGCTTACCTGTTCTTGGGGGATTAAGTACAGATTTCAGTAATGTAAAGAAAGCTGCTGCAATAGATTACGACAGCTTTATAAGCACGGGTCCAAACCTATCAGGGCGAGTGAGTGAGATACATGAACTTGTGACACGTTGTGGGGCCAGTGGACGAGACGGATTTGTAAAGGAAATGAAAGAATTTCTAGAAGAATGTGAAGAGGAGCTAAAGGTTGTGAGGGAAGAACAAACACGCGTTATGTCACTTGTGAAGAAAACTACTGATTTCTACCAAATTGGAGCTTCGAAAGACAAAGGGGGACACCTTCTTCAAATATTTTGCTTTGTGAAAGATTTTCTAGATATGGTAGATCAAGTGTGCGAAGATATCACAAGGAAGGTGCAAAAGAAGAATGTGAAGAGCGTGAGACCTTCATCACCGCGGATGTCACCATCCACAAGGAACCCGTTAATGTTCCAAAACATGCAGACGTATTTCAAGCCTGAAAACTCTAGTGATTCGGAGGATGAGTTCTAAAGTTAGTCCGAACCATGAATGTATTTTTACTCGATTATTTTAGTACCATTCTATTTTTTGCACCTGTAAACGCTGTGATGGTTCGTGATTGTTACAGTGTATTCCTTCACTAAAATAACTCCATTTTACAGTCCATAAGTATCTGCAGGACGTACCTAGCCGCAAATTCTACTTTACAATTGTTATGACTATCAAGTTCTGACATATTCGTAGTTTATGAACAAATTTTCATCAATAGATGCAATATTAGCACGATTTTGAGTGTTCAGCGTTGACCTTTGACAGTAAAATTTAAAGATACAAGGAAGATGTATGCCAATTTCTTTTGAAATGTCCTCTTCATGGTTCTGACTAGCTTAAAAAAATATTTGTATTTACAGCATTATGCTTTCTAATTTCTGTTTTTTTGTTTATTATCAACTTGTAGAAGATATAGTTTGATTACGCAAGTAGTCAAGTACATAGATTTCATGATGCTATAGAAACCAATGTTGCACGGGGATGGATACGGACACGGGAACGGGGACGGAAACGGGTATCTAGAAACGCCAATATCCCAAAATTCAAAAAACAAGTAAGACCAGAAACGTTTTTGTATTTTATATAATTTTATATATATTTTTATTACAGTAATAAAATAAATAAACATCAACATCCAACATCAAATTGTTGTCACCAAAATGTCATTAATCAAAATTCAATATTATATGCAAAAGATTCGTCAATCATGAAACTCTCATTAGAACAACCACACAGTAATAACATATCAACTAGTCGGTCTTCTGAGAGAAAAAAACGGTCTCGAGCTCTTGCTCATCAAGTGATAGTTCAGCGAACCTTAAATATCCCGTATCTTCCATTGTACCGAACTCATCTCCTCCAACATCCCACATCTTGGTTTTCTCGTCTAAATATTGATCGGTGTTCCTTGATAAAAGACGTAGATTGTTATGAGCAAAAACCGATTCTCCAAGAAACGACTTGGGAGAGAAGTCGAGAAAATAGAGCGACAAAGGGAGGACAGAGGGGGTTAATGTTTAAAATGGACCCTTAAACGATTGGGTCTTCAATCGGGCTTAAATATATGTTTTTAATAGTAGAAAAGCTTTTAAATGGCCCAAAAACATTTCCAATACGTTTCCTGCCCAACATCAGACGTTTCCAAATGACGTGAAACGTTTCCTATTTTCCAGAAACGTTTCTGAGGCGTTTTCAGCCGTTTCACGTTTCCAAAACGTTTCCGGTACGGGAGACGTCACCCCGACATATTTTCCGCGCAACATAGATAGAAACAAAGAAAATGAAAGATGAGATTTTTAAGCTCGTCATGTAACAAATAACAAAACACTTAATAGAATAACAAAGATACAAATAGCAATGTTCGTTGCAGAGACGAATCTAAGATTTTCAAATGGGTGTTGCACAAACTTTTTTTAATCAGAAGTGCTAAAATTTTCACCATACATTTTTTAGGCTAAACTCAAGTTACACTATAAAAAATAAAGTAACAAAAAATATTATCGAAGGTTGCACGTATTGAAAAACAACATATTTGAAAACAAATTACACTTCGTGACTCAAAATAGGGTGTTGGCCCGTGCCACACCCGGCTCCCATGTGAGTTCGTCCCTGATTCGATGGGTGTGGCCGGGGGTGGTGCCTTTTAGCACTTTTTCTTATAACACTAGAATCCACCACAACATCGAAAACATTATTCCCTCATAAAAAAAAGTGGTACTATAAGTAAGCATGATTGGGTTCATACATACTCCACTAAAACACATAAACAAAAACAAAATTGAAATAAAGCCCACTGCGTGGGCAGGTATTCTTGGCACGAGCACGAAAACACCACCAACGGTGTGGTTCTTGACGCCATGGTGTGAGCTGATGGACCATATGCTTTGGCACCACGGTACTTGAAGCTCTAAAGTGTATGTCAAAGGATAACTGAAAGTCAAAATACAATTTTTTGAAAAGGAAATATATGATAATAAAATCTCGAATAGTTTTGAAAAAGAAAGACGTGATAAGAAAATCTCGACATGGATAAATAAATAGAGGGCAAGTATGGGTTGTTTAGTTATGTGTGGGGGTGTGGTTTGTTATTGTGGATAGTGGTTGTTATTTTGTTATAGATGTTTGTGTAGGGGGGGATGGGTTTGTTGTTTTTTGAGCTGGGACGAGGGGTTGGTTTATTATCTTATTATTTTCGGGCTATACGAGGTATAGCGGCTTTCGGTCACTATATTGACTCCAAGACGAGTAGAGAATGAATTGCTGCGGGCGATTTGGGGCACTGGGTTATAGTTCGTTCGTCGTATTTTTTGTTGAATTTGGGTTCAGTCTAGGCAGGTTTTTAGCATATTGGGTAGGGGGGGATTCATTTGCACATGAGGGTGTGGGGGATGTTAGTGTTAGTTATTTTTTTGGCGGTGGTGCTGTGTAGGGGGTGTGGGGGGTGGAGGGTATATTGGGGAGGGTTGTTTTTTGGTATCGAGGTAGGCTGGTTTATGATAGGCGGGTGGGGGGGGGGTGGTTTTCGATCGGGAGTTGGATTGTTTTATTGGACGACTGGGGGAGGACTGTTTGAGTGGGTCGGTGGGGTTTGGGTTGTTTAGCTTGGTGGGTGGATTGTTTTGGATGTTTGAGGTGGGGGATGGGTATTTGGGATAGGGGTGTGGGGGATTGGTTGGTTTGCCTATGAGTGTGGGGGAGTTTCTTGTGGGTGGGGGGGCCTGGAGCAGATTTTGGTTTTCTTTTTTATTGGGACGGCGTATGTTATATTTAATCCGGGCACAGGCGTGCAGTTTGTTTGTTGGGTTGGTGCGGCGAGAGAAGGTGTTTGTAATTGGGGAGGTTATCTGGTACTGGGTGGCTGTGGTGAGAGGGTTGCGGGTTTTTTGTAGATTGGTTTAGGGGAAGCGGGGGGGTTGGGTTGTTTTGTGGTGGGGTGTTGACGGGTGTAGGGATGTTTATGGGATTGTTGTAGTTTGTTGTTAGGGGGGGGGTTGGGGATGGGGGAGGGTGTTTGGAGGTGCGCAGTTTGTTTGTCAGACCGGTTTTGTTCATGGTTCTTATTTTTTTAGATTTTAATAATCTTTTTTGAAATCTTCTTGTTTGGCTACTTACTTGGTCAAAGAGGGGATGGGGGGGGGGGACTCGATAAATGGTTGCGGATGCACTAAATAAATACTCCGTAACTATCCAAGGAACATATTTATTTAGATATTAAAATATTATAGACTACTAAGAATGCACAACATTTACAAGAGGTGATGTTGGTTTGTTGGCGAAATTATGTTAGCTTTCTAGCTTTACTAGTCGGGTATTGCGTTACGACGGCGGGTACTCGTGTAACCAAATAACTTGTAATAACATACAATTGAAGCATCACACTGATCTTTATACATTATAGTAGTGCATGTGCAATGCATCAAAACCAAAAAAGGGAGAAAACAACAGTCGTGGTGTTTTGATACACGGTATTAGTGATTACACGTCGTAGTTGGTGATAATGTAAAGACAAAAAAATGACAATATTTAGTATTGCAAAAACGGCGTGGTTGACTTCACTATCTCAAGCTCTATCTCTTCTTTCACCACGCTAGCAAATTGTACACAATCACCCTTTAAAATGAATCTGTCATCTCTTCATGGTCTTTTTTATACTAAAACAAATAACGTATAATTTAATGTGAATCTAAAATTGTGTAACCGAAAGTTAATAATGGTTATTTATTTAAGGGTTATTGGTTTAAAAATGCATCGAAGTTGTCACTTTTTTCTTTTGTCGGCTATTAACTTTTAATTTTTCTTTTGCGTGCCACCACTTTGCTAATCTTTCTATTGTAGCCATGATTAGCAAAAAATTTGACGTGGCATCTCTCTTAAAAAATGGGACTGTTATCTTTGTTTCCCTTTAACCCTTTAACTTATTTTTTTTTACAAAATCACCTCCTTAACTTACTCTTTTTATAAATCTTTTCTAATTATTAAATTCATACGCAACTTATACATCTCAGATCATAAGAAAAATGTAATATTTTCAAATCATTAAATCCATACCCATTTTACACATCTCAGATCATAAAAAATAGAATCAAAAATCCCAAATAGAAGTAACAAAAATAATCTATACCCACAATTCATTTAATCAAACCCAGATTATTTAATCCAACCACACCTCCTACGATCCAAATATACTCACCTCATTCGAATCATCCGTGAAAATAATCCTTAAAATCCCAGGCTCCATAATCCACTTAATCGACAATCAACATAGTATCGTACTTGCTTCCAGCAAATTAAAAACCATCCGTCTCCTTCAAGATAAAGATGAACACCACGACCACCATCACCACAATTAAACACACACATACATACCTTCATCTTCATCTTGTAACAAAAAAGCCACAAATCAAAAACATTCTTATTCAATACCAACATATCCCGTTGGCTACCTCGACCACCATCACAGTATAACAACCACCTAAAACCACCACTAGAGAGGATCTTGACATGGACTTTGGTTAGTTATATTTGAGTGTGGTTTCAGTGGTGAGTTTTACAACGTGGGTTTCGTTAGTGGGGACGAGGGAGTTTGGTGGTGGTGGTGGCGTTAGTGTAGTTGGTGGCTGTTTCGTGAGTCTGTGTGAGAGAGTTTATGAATATGATTTTTGATATGGATATGATTTTTGATGAGGAGATAGAGGTGTATATAAATAATGTGGTTTAAATTTGATTTTTGATATGGATATGAGGATTGGATTGTTTGGTGGTTTGTGAAGATGATTTTTGATGAAGAAGATGAGGGTCTTTGATATGTTTATGGAGAAGATGAAGATGAGGGTGTGATGATAAAAAAGATTTTGGATACAGACATGGGAGAATGATGTTTGGTGGTTTGTGAAGATGATTTTTAATGAAGAAGATGAGGGTCTTTGATATGTTTGTGGAGAAGATGAAGATGAGGGTGTGATGATAAAAAAGATTTTGGATACAGACCTGGGAGAATGAAAAATCATAACTGAATGAATCAATGAATGATAAGTCATTAAAAGTTAAAGTGTTTTAGTTGTTTTACAATATCAATATGAGGGGGTGATTCTGTAAAAAAAATAAGTTAAAGGGTTAAAGGGGAAGAGAGATAACGGTCCATTTTGTATTAAGATATGCCACGTCAGATTTTTTTCTAATCATTGCTACAATAGGAAGATTAGCAAAGTGGTGGCACAAAAAAAATTAAAAGTTCACAGCCAACAAAAGGAAAAGGTGGCAACTTCGAGGCATTTTCAGACCATTTGCCCTTTACTTAATTGTATTTTAAATGTTTTCGGTTACTATCATTTGTATTATTAATCACATAAGTTAATTTTATTTTAAAGAACACGTCGGTTACTAATATTATTATTTGACAAAATCTTTCTATAATAGGCAAGTGTGTAGGCTGAATTTTTAAGTCTTTTTATTTAGGGAGTGGTCTAAATGCTTTATAGAGTAGTATAGATATAAATTACCGTAGAGGGTTAAGGTTCGAGTCTCAAACAAACAATCTCATCTTTTTGAAATAACCAAAACGAGTAAGTCATCTTTTTGAAATAACGAAGACGAGTAAATTGCAAAATTATTTTTCGCTGATGATGTCGTAATTACCACGAAATGGAGCACGTATGATATGGACAACATTATCTGAATTTTTCAGGTCTTTTATATAGCTTCGGGTCTCAAAATAAACATTCATAAATCCAACATCTATGGCATTGGCGTGTCTATTGAAGAAATTCATCTTATGGCCTCTAATACGGGTTGTAGTGCGGGTTTGTTTCCTTTTATTTATCTTGTCTTACCTATTGGCTCTAACATGTCTCTCATAGTGGATTGGAAGATTTTGGTTAATAAATTTCACTCGAAGCTCTCCTCTTAGAAGGCAATCCTCCTTTCATTTAGTGGACGCCTAACGCTTATCAAGGCTGTCCTTATGAGTCTTGGTATATATTATCTTTCTCTTTTCAGAGCTCATGAAGCAGTTTTGAAATCTTTGGAAAATTCCCGTGCGTCTTTTTTTTGGGGAAGGTCGCAAGGTTCCAAAAAACTAGCTTGGATGAAATGGTCTAATATTTTGGCTTCATTCGACAAAGGAGGTTTAGCTATTGAAAGCTTAAAATATTTAATTTTGCCTTACTTCATAAATGGAGATGGCGCTTCTATTCTAATCCAGACTCCTTATGGGTGAAAGTTATTAGAGCTTTGCATGGTAGTGAAGGTGGCTTTGATCATAATGGGTGCAAATTCAATGGTTTATGGTCTAGGATTGTCGGGTCTTCGAATTACTTACATTCGAATTCGATCCTCCCTATGGATTCCATTTGCTTTGAGGTGGGTTGTGGCTCCCTCATTCATTTTTGGAAAGATATTTGGCTTGGTAATTCGCCTTTGTATATGCGTTTCAATAGGCTCTTTCAGTTGGAACAAGAGAAGCATTGTCTGATTATAGATCGTATTCACAATGGGCAATGGTTTAGGAATTGGTCTCAAAGTGTGCTGGGAGTTCGAAACTCCGCCCATCTAAACAATCTGTTATAGGAAATCAGACAAATTAAGGTTGGAGAATGATGAGGTGTCACTTTATACACTTTTTCGGGGTCGTTTAACCCTCTAAATCGTATGTTTATGCTTAAAATAAGTACTTAATCGTTCTTTTTCAGGTATTTAGCATTTGGAAGGCATTTGGAAGAAATACACACGACTTGGGCTCATTTGGAGAAGAAACGGACAAGACTACGAACCTACACCAATATCTCCTAAGAATTTCTACTTAGAAGTTGGAGACGGCGTCAAAGATTACACGTGACGCCGTCACAACCCATCTCAAGACGGCGTCACAATATCTCCAGACGGCGTCAGATTGTACGACCCACCCTATTATCTAGAATATTCTATTCATGACTGCGTCACGATTAACACGCGACGCCGTCACAGCGATTTTCATATATATACAAATTCGTTTTTAGGGTTTTAAGTGTGTAACTTTAGAGCAAAAGAAAAGGACGAACCCTAGTTCGTTTAGCAACTGTTAGGGACGATTTTAGGGCCTCAAAACCCTATTGTACTTCCTTCAATTCATGTTTTAATCAAGTAAGATTATCTTAATCATTCAATATGTCTATGTGTTGTTTGATTTATTATTGTTCTTTCTTTATTTATAACATTCTTGGCTAAACCTTCTATCGTGTTTATTTATGATTATATGAAACCTAAGATGTAGATCTTGGTGGTGTTGCTTCTTGTGATGAATATGCATGTTAGGTCTTAGAATACTAGCTTTTGTCTGTATCGCTGTCGATATGTCGAGGAAAACATGATTGTGTAGAAAGGATACCATCGGGTAACAGTCTTCATACTACCTTGCCCCTTATATGGTTGATCCACTCTTAATATATATCAAATGCATTTAGTATACTCTTAGGGGCCTTGTAATAGTCTTCATACTACCTTACTTGTGCGTTGCCTTAACGGAATATTAAATAGACGGCGGGTTCGTGTAATTCGTTCATGACTTTGGAAATAATTACATAGATCATCACAAGTGTGACAAAGCAACAACATTAGGAGAAGCAATCTAGGGAGTAATACATGATTAAATAAACTGTAACATTTCACATTTTCAGGTCATTTCCCGACTCAATTATTACCACTATTTATTTTTAGAGTTTTACGCGTTCGCTTTTTATTATAATCATATAGTTAAATCGCGTAAACTAAAAACCATCATTCAACGTAAACGGACATCAAACAAATAAAAGTTTACATCAAACAAGTGTCATATAATTATTTGGAGTATAATTTATAAGTGTTCACATTTTATTTTTATTGGCTACGTAAAACGTTTACGTTTCGCAATAAAATTATATTTAGGCGTACCCGGAAGTACCTATACCTATCTATACTCAAACCAATACCCACTTTTACGCCCTAAATATAAAAGTTATACAGTTTTTGTGTCATTAAGCCTACAAGGGTCGGGCATGATATGTGATAACATTAGCATGACACAAACCTTGTATACTATGGTTATTAACCACCTTAAGTACACCATTATCCCATATAACTAGAAATTGTCAAATCATTAGTACCCTAAAAATAATCCTAGGCGTCCAAGGGTCATAGGGATTAGGAGGATCTCTTACAAAATCTTACAAGCTCTTACAACATGTACCCTTAACCCCTAGTTTACCATAGTTATTTGAAGGATATATGTTTAGTTAGTTTAAGGTTAAGGAAACCTTAAACTCAAACACACTTTGTCTTGTTTTCTCTTTATATCACACGACACAAGGACCATTGTGTATTACACACAATCTTAACTAAATCTTGTACAACCAATGATTAATTAAGACATGTACTTAACAAATCTTACACAAGATTTGCATCTTGTGTTTCCCTCCCTTTAGCAAATCGTCACCCACATAAACCAACATAGAAAATCTTGCATAATCTTATACATCACCCAATTCATTAATACTTGTACTTAATCAAGCCTAAACTACCCTAAACACCACCTAAGCATGTACTTAAACTACTACACTTCTCTAGCAAAGGAGACATGGTTTTAGAAAGTGGTATAGAGATATTTTCTCTATAAATATGAAGGCTTACAACCAAGAGTGTTTACATACTCACACACTTAAAGGCACACTAGCAAAAACCATCCTTGTTGCTCTCTTCGTTCGAGTCACCATAGCCGAGACACAAATCCACCAACACGACACCACAACTTACAACCAAAGAGTTCTAAGGTATAACCTAGTAATCTATTAGCTAAGGTTACACGTTTAAGGGTTTGAAAGCAAGAAAGATTCGGTTTAAACTAAGGCTTGGGGTATACAAGTCGAGTTTCCACACGACTACACGACACTCACATTCAAGAAGCTAGGACCCTTGTAAGTATCTTAGCCTACGTTCATATTTATGTTTCACGTTTTGTTCATATGTCATAGGGCACGGTTATCATATGTTAAACAGATTAAACGTGGGTCGTGCCTAGTAAGGCATAACCCATGTACACGTCTTAATATACATTACATGTATGACTTGTGTGGTGGACTGAAAGCCATAAGGCACGTAACCAAGATCTTGTGTATAAGCATGAATGTTTAAACATGACATGCACACGTATAATATTTAGCCGAGAGGTTTGATAACTCGTTTGGAAACGGAAACACTTTCATGTCACGTATCATAATACTTAACAACTCGTTTTGCTCAATAAAGGATGTGTACACTATAGTATATGCGAACTAGGGTTGTTTGGGATATGTCAAATTAAGTTAGCAAGACTATAGACGCGTCCTGTGTCCAACACGAGCTCAAACAAACTCTAACGAATTTGTTAACTCACTGATAGGTTGTATGATACGAGCTAAGTTAGAAGTTAATACTGCCAGGCTTAAGAAGTTAGTACTGTTAGCACTACTAGCAGAGTTAGTACTGCTAGCATAAGTTAGTACTGCTAGCAGAGTTAAAACTGCTAGCAGAGTTAGTACTGCTAGCAGGAGTTAGTGCTGCTAGCAGAGTTAGTACTGCTAGCATATTGTTAATACTGCTAGTGTATTGATAATACTGTTTTTGACATTCCTAAACTTAAGGGATTGTTTGGAACTCATAAGAACCTAAAATGTAATTTTTGTAAAATAGAGGGACTAAACGTATCAATATGGAAACTCAGGGGTGTAAATGGTAAATATTCTATTTTAAACTATAAGGACTATTTTTGCCAATAATGAAAACCTAAGGGTATTTTATATAATTAAGTGATTTAAATAAACACTTATGGTATATGACTAGTCGTGGTATAATACGGATACTTATATAACTAAAGTCACGCGAATAATAAATAGGTGTATTTATTATTAATACTTAAACACCGTGTATACTTAAAAGTATATAGTCGTACATCTTCCCAAGAGCAAACGAGGAAAACAAATACAATAAACGTGTACACCACCACACAAGTGATAACAGTATATATAAACTTGCAAATTATTGTAGTTTATACACGAAGTCGTTGGCCTAAACTTGTAGACTAAGACTGGCCATATTTACTTAGGTATTTGACGGTGCGATTCACTTACCATACTTGGGTATATTACCATTCACGGAGGACTACTTACTAAGGTGAGTTCATAGCCCCATGTTTTACTATATCAATGATTTACAAATTTTTGGGTGAGAAACATGCATTGCTTTACAAATTGGACGCAAGTGTACGTTTTATCATGATTACGTGTTTGCTTAAGTAGTGATAACCCACTGTGCCCATTATCATGAGCTGTCAATTACTTTGTGTAAGCGCGAATGTTATAAATAGATCTATTTGGGATTGACATCCCCATCCGGGTGAGTAGCTCTCACTGGTGTCACGGAGTGAACCAACGGATGTATACCATGTCAGATTTGGGATGTTGCGGGTTAGAACATCATCAAGGGCAATGTTGGCAATTTATATTGCAAATCATACATGTCGAGCTTCAGTGTCATGAGCTTAAGGAAATGTAATTACACTTTGTAATGTTTGCATCTGTTTCACTATCATACACTTGGAAATCTTGTGGTCCTACATTATATTTACATAAACCTATGAATTCACCAACTTTATGTTGACGTTTTAAAGCATGTTTTCTCAGGTCAATGAGGCATAAGGTGCTAAGGATACATTGGGGATACTCTTTTGGGGAGTCATGCATAAAAGATTTGGAGTCATTACATCTTGGGATTTTTGTTATGATCTAAAATCTTTGTTATCAAATGATGAATATTTTAAGCCGTTGCGCTTTGTATTAAACAATTTCAATAAATCTAATGTATCGTATTTTAAACGACTCTTTTGGAGGTCGTTCTCATATCTTCTGCTATTGATCTATGAAGTAACGCTACCGGACTCATTATTCCGCTGTGACCCAATTTGGGGGTGTTACAATTCATCTTTGTGAAGACTGATAGCATATGTATTGACCCGGTTTCTGCCTTAAGTGTTTGGAGGGCTTCTTTCTTTTCACCCTTTATCCATTCATTTCTTTTTCATTCTTCAACCCCTTCAATGCTTACCAAAACAGCATTACTAACACCTTGTTGTGATTGTTCTAGTGTTAACTCATGTCTTAGTCGGCATTATCCTTATTTATCATTCTTCTCCAAATCATACCTAAGGACTGCTATTTCTAACTGTGGATTATCCTTGGGTAGTGTAAGAACTCGAGTTTCAGGTCAACGTCTATCACAAGCTATGATAATTATTTTTGCTACATACTTAATTATAGCCGTTTATGCTATATAAGGTTTGATGAAAATTTCCATTTATAGTGTAATTTCAAGCAGTGATTGTGTTTCTATTTGTTTTTAGTGTCTAAAAAAGTCAGAAAAATTTATATTGTTGCTTCGAGAGCGTGATTATGTTATTTTTGTATTATACGGCGTTTCCCTGAGTTTTTGTAAAAACCGCGTTTAAAGGTCGTGTTTTACACGATTTAATGTTTTATTAAACATTTTAAAGTAAAATTAGTGGGACGAATTGAAAATATTTACTAACGTGGTGTGACCCGAGTCTTTGGCCAATTTTATTAATAAAAGAAATACTTGTACTAGTTTTAAAAGGCCTTAAGGATGGAAAGACTAAAATTACCAAAGTGCAAAACTTGTTTTCTCTAAAAGAAACCATTCATACACACTTATAACTTTTACCAACAAAATTTCTCTTCCTCCTCCTTCCTAGCTCCACGAACCGGCCACCCTTCACCACCACTTTCTGGTCAGTTTTCTGACATGTAATTAAATCTACTTACATATTATTAATCCTTGTTTCAAGAGCTACAAATCCCACTATTAAAATACTACATGCAATAAGATTTGAAAAAGTTATATTTTTTGTTGGTTCTTGCCATTTTCGTGTATAAGGGGGTGTTCAAAATAGTTAGATTGTTGTTGTATTGAAGTTGGTTGATTGAAAAAGGTTTTGTTTGTGTGGGTTGGTGTTCTTCCAATTTCAAAAGTTCCAAGGGTAACCATAGTTTGATTTTCTTATAAGCATTGTGAGCTTCTATTTATGTTTATGTATTGGTTAATTTATGTATATTGCGTGTTATATGATTATTGCTATAAGATTCAAGTGCGGAAATTATTGAAAGTGTGTTTGGTTATTGGCCAAATTTTGATGGTTTTGGTATGATGAAATAGGATAGTTAAGCATGTTTTGATAGTCGGATTATGTCGAAAATGTCATTTTGATAGGTTTGGGCTGACCAAGTTTGACCAGAACGTTTGACTTACCCATAGCGAGTTAAGAAATTTTTGAAAGTTATTTTTGATTATGTCAAGTGATAGTGTTCGACTTTAGCTACGTTTTGCTAGGTGGATCGTTACGTAACTCTTAATAATGAACGTTTTATGACCAAGTCAAGTTTGGTTATTTTTAGGGTAAAAGTCAACTATAAAGTTTGACTTTTGAAAGTCAAACTTGCGTAAACTTTTGAATATAGTCTATAATGAGTAATGGGTTAGTAATGTTAGTTAATTGATAACGAAATATGAAGTTCGGATATTATTATCCTTACCTTTGGTAACTTTCTAAAAATGGAAAGTTTGTGGAAAAGTTTGTAATATTGTTAATGCGTCAAAGTGAAATGTTTTACGTCGCACTTGGAGATAGTATATGATTGTATAAACGTAATAGCGATATATATATAGATGCAAGTATGTATTATATGAGTTATTATACTTTTAGTCACATACCGCTATATATGTATTATATAGGTCGCGATTAGGACGTGAAGCTATTTGCGCTTGTTAACTTGATTGAATTGGATCTTTTTCTTAAGGTGAGTTCATAGCCTCGCATTTAATTCTTTTGATTGTTTTTAAACCCGCGAGGGGGATGCATGTTTGTTTTATAAAATATAACACATGATTTTATGGTATGTTGGACCCGAATATGAGATTGTTTCCGCATAAGTAGCTATTGTCGAAGTCCCTTATTTCATGAACCGTTAATTACGTTATGAGGTGAACGCTAATGCATTAAATAGATCTACTGGGTTTGAAAACCCTATCTGGGGTATGGCTCCTTGTGAACACCTTGTCAAACGGACATTTTGTATTTAGAAGTAATAGGTATATGACAATAATATTTTGTTTTGGGGCACATTAACATATGAAATGTCATATGTATTGTTAACGTTCAGTGTCATGAGCTTATTGCGTAAAAGAAAAGAAGTTGCTATACATTGCATTCATTGCTTTATTTTCCTGAGAACTTATTATGTGTTCAAAGATTATTACTTATTGACTATTTTAAACTCTATGAATTTCACTCAACATTGTTGTTGATGTTTTAAACATGTTTTATCCTAGGTAACCAAGGATGAAGGCAACGATGGCGTGGAGGTGTCATGCGTGTGATGGATTTGTTGAAAGACTACTTGTGTGTTCCTTGTCTTTCAAAAACAATGTCTTAATTGGTTCTAAAACAATGTCTTTATTTTGAAACAATAGTTTTTCAAATGTTGTAATGGTTCCTAAACGCGTTTTACTCTGATTAATAATGGAACACGTGTTTGTTAAATGTCTCATTTAGGTCGTTTTCTATTGTCTTGGTAAATGGTGCTATTTAGTAACACCCAATTCCTAAATTCCGATGCGCAATCCAAAGTCCTTTTGGTTGGGGTGTTACAGAGTGGTATCAAGAGCCTAAGGTTATAGAGAACTAGGTCGAGTCTTCTTGAAAACCTAAACTATAACGCTTCTACACGCACGCCAAGACTCCTCATTGCCATTGGTTACATATAGAAAGAAAAGGTATATTTACGTATGTGTAGTATGTATAAATTGTTATGTATAGGTATATTTATGCATTAGTTGGATGCATAAATTTTTATGTATTGGTATATTTATGCATGTGTCGTATGCATAGAATGTCATGTGATTATATGATAACTATTATTATATATGTTTGAAGTATAATTAAGGTATATACTTAATGAGAATGTCACAAATTGTGAATTTTTGTTTGTTTGCGCTTTTATGTGAGTTGATATTTTGGGTAATAGTGTTCCAATAAGAATAAGAAGTGATACGATATTAAGGAAGTATTATATGACATTTTCTAGATTATCATGGTGAACGTAATTCCTCCCGATCATGTGGATGATGTACTCGTTGTTGAGCCAAATCAACACGATGATGTTCCTGTTATTCCCGAGCCTGTCTTAGTGGATGAAGACGATAAAGCGGAAGAGGAAGAATTTGAGGAAGAAGATGATATGGAAATCGACATCGAGGAAGATAAGAATGAGCCAGAGTTGACATATCCTTATGAAGAGGTGGATCCTCTTAACCCTCCGCCGCCTGCTTCTTAGTCAGACCCTGAGGATGTAATTGAGGTTGAGAACACGATTGAGTCTCAGGATGAGACTATTCTTGCTAGTGTCCATGAGGTAGGTGAATCGTCTACTGCTCCTTTTCTTCGAGAGGACAGTGATGGTCTATTGTCTGGCCTCATGAGGAGGGACATTAACTTTCTTTTTGGTCGAATGGCTTCTCTTTCAAGACGACTGTGTGGTCGCGAGACGGCGCATGCATTAGTCAAGAAGAAAGGAAAAGCAAAGGACGAGTATTATGGTAAGTTGATTTTAGATTTGGGTAATAAAGTGCGTTTTAGTGTGGATCAAGGAACGGCCGCAATGGAAAAGCTGGTTGAAAAGCTTGGTAATGCTAAAGACAAAGTTGAATGTAGGAAATTAAAGAATGAACTTGAAGAAACAAGGTTTAGCAACACATTCCTTCGTATGCAGAACGAATGAGTCGAGAGAGATCTCTATTGGACTAGAGTTCGAGCTAATGAGTTCTATCAAGAGATGATTCGTAGGGGATTTGTGTTTGAAGAAAGACCGAATGAAGCTATCGATGTTCTAAATGAAGATGAGAAAAGTCCATCATCTGAGCCGCGAGGATATCCTCGCAATTCTTAGTAGTTTAGTTTCAATTATGGTATCTTTATTGTGTAATCACTAAACTGAATCCTCAGTTAGTAGAATTAGTGCTATTGGTTGTAATGATTTGTATCATTTAATGAAACAATGCAACTATGTATTAACTCTTTTGTGATGAAAAATAAATGACTATCTTTTGATTACTACTTGATGTTGTGTGACTGTTGTTGTGATTGATTTTTCATTGTACCAATGTTATGGAATAAGTATCTATGATATGAATGCTTATAGATTTTTTTTTTCTTTCCTGTGTGACGTGACAGAATCATGCCTCCAAAGTTTACACCTTTGACTCAAGCTGCTATTCGTTGAATGATTAAGGAAAGGGTCGATGCTGCTATTGTTGCTGAGCGGGCTAGACATGCGAATGCTAGAAATGATGCTAGAGGATCTAGACCAGTTAGGGGTCAAGATATCGCACCTGCTATTCATGAGTGCACTTTTGATGGGTTTATGAAGTGTAATCCTACTTTTTTTCATGGTACTAAAGGAGCTGTCAAATTACAAAGATGGTTTAAGAAAACTGAGAGTGTTTTTGGAATCAGTGAATGTGTAGAGGGAAAGAAGGTTAAGTTTGCTACTACAACACTGCAAGGACCTGATTTGACTTTGTGGAATGCTAAGGATGCAACCATGGGTTTGGAGACTGTGATCCAAATGCCTTGGACTGAAATGAAGCAATTGATGACTGCATAGTTTTGTCCGATAAAAGAACTTCAAAGAATGGAGCACAAACTGTGGAACTTGAAGGTCAAGGAGTATAACATTGTTGCATATACTCAAAGGTTCAATGAGTTAGCTTCGATGTGTCCGAGAATGGTTGAATCGAAAAGAGTGAAAGTTAATGCTTACATCCGAGGATTGACTAATAACATTAAGGGTGAAGTTACTTCTTCTAAGCCTGCTAACCTGAATGAAGCTGTACGTATGGCTCATAAGTTGATGGAACAGAAATCGCAAGCTAGAGATGAAAGAATTATGGAAGGAAAGAAGCAAAAGTAGGAGAGCTTTCAAAGTGGAAATAGTAGTGGTAAGAACAATCATAAGGAAAACTCACGCTAAAACTTTGTAGAATAACCAAAAGCAAGGGAATGCCCGAGCTATGATTACTGCTCCTACTGATGGAAAGGTGTCTTCTAGATCACTTCCTTTGTGTAAATATTATTTTACTCGCCATGTTGGTCCATGTACGATCAAGTGCCACAAGTGTGGAAAGGTTGGGCATAAGGCAAGATACTGCAAGGAGAAGAGTGTTGCCACGGGTGCAAATGCTCAGCCCATTCTGACTTGTTATGATTGTGGTGAGCAAGGTCATACTAGGAACCGATGCCCAAAGAAGATTAAGCAAGAGGAAGTTGGAGAAGTTCGTGGTCGAGCTTATGCTATTAAGGATGCTGAGCCGCAAGTTCCGAATGTGGTTACTGGTACATTTCTGCTCAATAATCATTATGCTTCTGTTTTATTCGATTCAGTTTCTGATAGGAGTTCTGTGGATACTAGATTTAGTTCATGATTAATATCGATCCGGTTAAAATAAGAGCTAGTTATGAGGTAGAGTTAGCTGATGGAAGGGTAGTTAGTACAAACACTGTCTTGAAAGGTTGCACTTTGAATTTAGTGAACCATATTTTTGAAATTGATCTTATGCCGATTGAGCTTGGTAAGTTTGACGTCATAATCGGTATGGACTGGCTTGTCAAGCACGATGCCATTATCGTCTGTGGCGAGAAAGTTTTTCGTATACCATACGGAAACGAGATGTTGATAGTCGAAAGTGACAAGGGTGTGTCTCGACTAAAGGTCATATCTGGTATTAAGGCCCGTAAGTATGTTGAGCGAGGTTGTCATTTATTTTTGGCACACATGACGAAGAAGAAATCAAAGGAGTTTCTAGGACTACCATCGCCGAGGCAAGTATAGTTTCGAATTGATCTAGTACCGGGGGCTGTACCTTTTGTACGTAAACCGTATAGATTGGAACCGTCTGAGATAAGAGAGTTTTCGGTACAATTACAAGAGCTGCTGGAGAAAGGATTTATTTTTCCGAGTTCATCATCGTGGGGAGCATCGATGTTGTTTGTGAAGAATAAAGATGGATCTTTTAGAATGTGTATAGATTATCGCGAATTCTGTCACACCCTCAAATAGGGTCCCGTCTAATTAAGTGTCCGGGGGCGTGACGTCAACTCGATATCTCAAGTTCAAAGCATAAAGAACGACCTCTAAGGGTACGTTTAAAAAATAACACCGTTGCATAAGTTTAAAATAAGAATAAGTTTTACATTAATTAAATTTAAAAGATACAAAATTTAAAATGCGGAAGCTTAAATAAGTTCAACAACGGTATTTAAAGACATAGATAAATTTCTGGTAAACCAATTCGGGCAAATAGACTTCACATAAGTCAAGAAACAACATCCATGCTAAGCACCTGAGAAACACATGCTTAAAACGTCAATATAAAGTTGGTGAATTCATAGGTTTTGTTCAAACGTAATTAAATGTAGACCACAAGATTATCAAAACATATGCGACAGTTATATAGAAGATACAACTTCAAATAAAGAGGCATTTATGTTGCACTAAGCTCATGACACTGAAGCTAATACTAAAAGCTAGCATGTATAGTGTTATAAAGGCTTGCCCTTCAGGTATCCGACCAAAGACCACCTAACTAGTTTCAACATGACATATATCCGTTAGTCCTTGGCAAACTCGGACTAGTAAGTGCTTCTTACCCGGATAGGGATAATTAGTCCCAATAGATCTATTTATTCACTCGCACTCACTTAACCAGCCAATCGGTTAAAGATGATTAACAGTTCATGATCATTCGGGCAATAGTGGTCTAAATGCTACTTAGGTAACACATAAACGGGGAATTTCTCATGTATAGTATTTGTGTCCAGTTTTAAAAGCAAGCAATGTTTCTCACCCCAAGTTATAAAACAATTATTCAAAACAATTAAAGGTGGGGCTATGAACTTACCTTGATTGGTGAATCGAAGAAGAATAGTCAAGAATAAAATCACATGATAATGAACGACGGTTCGTATAGACAACCTATGAAATGAAGGTTTGGTTTAATATCAGAGTTGCGCAGAAGTGCGGATAATGCATAAGCATATACTAGTGTACTTTTGTTAATATATTTCCAAAAATTAACGCTTGTAAACGTATAATAGTTAAAGATGTTTTCGTAAGTAAATTGAGTAAATAAGAGTACGTATATTAATATTATATACATATAAATGTCTAAGTAAATATATATATATTTTATATATATTTTTGTATATATACATTGTTAGGCACATTATTAAATTCCCATATATCTAGTTTTATCATGTGCGTTTTCTAATATTTAGTACGTATAATAATTTATAAAAATTTTGGCATGACCTGTTCGTGTTTACATGTTTTCCAAAGTCGTATACTTTAATAAAAACCATTTTCAAATCACTTTCAATCCACTTTTCATAATTACAAACTATACCTCATCAAATCTCTTATTATTCGCAACGTCCAACGTTTAAAATGAGTTAAACGTATAGCGTCTAAGTCGTACACTATTAAATAAGCTATTCATGAACTTATCCAATAAGCTACACCGTAGCTTTATGCCTTGGTGTATTTTATTTATGTTGGGCCTTGGCCCGTTAAGTCCAAAAATATAGTTTTACTTATCAATATAATCCGATAAGCAAAACATTAACTAATAAACACGTGACTTAATAATAAGCTATCAATAAGCTCACAATAAGCCACAATAAAATAAGCCAAACCACATAAGCTCAATAATAAGCTTGTGGTGTTAGCCTTGTATGTGGGACGCGGCTAAAAGCCAAGCAATCCATATTCGGACTTATTTATTAAGCCGAACAAGTTTATCATTTGTCCTTACAAAATAAGCTAGAAAATAAGCTAACAAATATAAGCCGAAAATAAAATAAGCTAAACAAACACTTCTTCCTTCTTTTCTATACTTGGGCCGAACCAAATAATAAGCCCAATAAGCTCAAAATAATCAAATAAGCTTTTCCAAAAGCTTATTAACATAAGCCGAATATTATAAGTTATAACATACCATTTTTATTACATGAAAATAACCACGATCACAAAACTATGATTTCCTTATTATTTTTTTATTATTTTTGAAATATATGCATAACCTTTTAAGCTTTATGTAGTTTTAAAATCTTTGTTTTTACAAAATAAGTTATACAACAAGCATGTATGCATGAAGATGATTATGAAAGTACAAGTTATTTAAAGATTAAGAGACTTATAAAAAGAAATGGTTTAGAAGGATGATTGATGACTAGAAACAACCCAAATGTTGTTTATAACTAACCCGGATACAATAAATATCAACCACGAACACAATATCTTCAAATGTTTTTATAACACCTTGTGTTTTCAAGTCGTTGATGACGTCGATAAATCCGCAATGTACCTTTTGTAATGTACGTGTTTACTTTAAATCATAAGCGATAGGTTAAATCGCGTACGCCAAATATTATCATTTAATGTAAACAGGCATCAAACAATTAAATGTTTACATCAAGCAAGGGTTAAGTAATTATTTTGAGAATAATTATTAACTTTGTTCATTTTATTTTATCGGATACGTAAAGTGTATACGTTTCGCGATAAATTGCGTTTAGGCACTCCCGGAACCACCAAAACTTTTCTACGCTTCAACAAATACCCACATTTATACCCAATACATAAAAATTACTCAACAACATCACATATATCTTCTTATGGCCAAAATTATGGCAATTGATACAAAGATATAAGAAAAATTCACACTTTGGTCAATGGTACAACACTTGACTCATTAAAACCTAGCTAAGCTTGTCTCTTTGACTAATAACATGTAAACAAGGACCCCTAAAACCCTCCTCATGTTTTCTTGACCAACTATTAATGAAATTGAACAAGACTTCTCATATAAGATATAAGTAACTAGCTAAGACTTCACTTCCTATACAAACACTTAGTAAAATTTTCACAAAACTCCTCCCCTTGGCTCCTTATAGCTCACGGCTCAACACCCTCACCCACACAAATCCATACAAAATTTTATACAACCCATACACACCTATACACATCCATCCTAAGATGTTCTAAGGTGTTTCCAAGCATTGGATTACCATTTACAAGTAATAATCAAGAAAAGGAAGGCTAGGGTTTTTATTTAGAAAACAAGGGTTTTCTTTGTGCAAGCTTGGATTCTAGGGCTAAACAAGGGTTTAGCATTTGTTTATCATCATCTTCACACATCCTAAGGTCTACTAGAACTCTTTATATTCTTGTTAATTTTCATTGATATGCATATGTTATATCTATTTTAGTTGAATCACCATTTAAGTTTTTATTCATGAAAATGAAGTTTGCACTTGTAATGGTCATTTTGTATATTTATATACATGTGGTGTTATTACTTATATCATACTAAAAAGGATGAGAAAATATTGTATCAAGTTATTTTGGTGTAAAAATGATTATGGGTTAATTAGGGTTTTTATGATTTCTTAATATGTTTTAAGTTAAAGAAATATATATGACAAGTTAATATTGATTATGGACTTATGATAATATTATATGATCACTAGAATGAGGTTACTACAAGATGAGAAAACATGGACACATATGGTTTTTATGTAAAATGATTATATATAAAAACTAGTGATTTATGGTTATTATGAAAATTATAGTTTATTAAATATTATGGAAGACTTGTAATATTTGGACAAAGGGACAATAAAAGGACTATGGACATAATATACATGTAATATATATGATAAATATAAAATATAAGATTAGTGGTAAAAGTCATAAGGTGAAAACAAGGAAACAAGACTTAATTTTGGACTCATGAAGGACATGCCAACATTCTGCCCAAATTCGTGTATAAGTATACTTATAATATATTTTTATAAGATAATACATTTAGACGATTCCGAAAAGGTAAGAAACTTGTCAAACGGATTAATAACGAAAAAGTTACGTTAAAAACGAGTTATACGTTAATTAAACGGAGTTTATAAAATAACTTTTATAAAATTTATATCAAACAGCAAGTTTGATATTTTTAACAAATAATACATATTTTTAGGATTCCAAAATGATAAGAATCGTAATTTTTCAATTAATAACGAACGAGTTATGAATTTCTCAAGTTTACGACAATTAATACTTTTATAAAACTATTTTTATAAAAGTTACTGTTCATGACAGAAAGTTATATTTTTGTAAACCTTATAAATTGATAGGATTTTCAATAACGAGAACGTCCTCGAAAGAATCGCTAAAAACGGAACCCCCCCTTTTCCCGCTATAACGAATAAAAATACGACATATACGGTTTTTACGGCAACAATACGATTTAAATCAAGATTACGTCTGATGTGGAACATTAAAATTACTGTTCACCAGGGGTACAAAATAATGGAAAATGTCAACTTATATAACATCGTCTTAATACGCAAAATATGGGCATAAGAAAACGCAAGAAACTCGATTAGAAACGTGAAAGTTTATCACGATTTTACCAAAGTAAGTTTTATAAACATTTTATTATATAACATGTTTTCACTTAAACATTAGATGGTGATTAGCTATATAGACTTTATGCATTATAGGAGTACTATAATGTGATTAGTTACTTATAACGACCTTAATTTAATTAGGTTTTGCATGTTGATCAATTCGCGGGCCGCGTATTGAGATATACCTTGGCATTACTCACTCAATGGTGAGTTCATAGCCCACACATTTTATATGCTTTTTTTAATAAAGTTTTGGGGTGAAAAACATGCAATGCTTTAGCATTGACACAAGTGGTTAATTATCATGTTAGATTACGTGTGTTGCCTAAGTAGCGATAACCCATATCTGAGCCCATATCATGAACTGGTCCAATTAGCTGGACTGTGAGCGCGAATGTTAATTGAAATGATCTATTGGTTTTGACGAACCCCGTTCGGTGATTAGCTATCACTAGAAAAAGAAGTGTATACCATGTTCGAATAAAGATATTGCGGGTTAGAACATCACCACGGCAATGTAGGCCAATAATTTGGGTGTATTCATACACGTCAAGCTTCATGTCACGAGTCTTAGAGCAACGTAATTACATTTAATATGTCTGCAATCTGTTTGCATATCATACACTTGGGAAAATCTTTGTGGTCCTACAATATATGATTTACAAACCTATGAATCACCAACATTATCTTGACATTTAAAGCAATGTTTTTCAGGGGATCAGTAAGCAAGAGGTACAAGGGATACATTGGTGGTTTTGATTGGGATATCATGTGTTAAAGATTTTGTCGCAATACATTTTGTATAACTGTTTAGGCTAGAAATCTTTGTATTACGAACAAGTGGACAAGTGAAGCTTCGGCTTATGTAACAAATACTTTGTTAAAATCCAATGTATCAGTTTTTTAAACGACTTGTTGGTCGTTCAATATAACATTTCCCCTATTTGTTGGTTATTGATCTATGAAGTAACACGCCCCGGACCCTTATTCCGCTGCGACCTAATTTGGGGGTGTTACATGAAGCATAAGGATGGGCGGGTCAGTTCTAAAATGGTAAACGGGTTAAACTACTATGAAAAATGAGTGTGAATGATTAATTGTTATTACTAACCCATTGCTAATGAGTTAGAAGAGACGTGTTGTCTTTAATAGTTGTTTAAGCTTTCAGAATGGATACTTTGAGCTTGGTTTCAGAATACTTGAAGGATCTTGAGGAATGTATGGATGATGGTGATTCAAAAGTTGCTAAGGAAGCAAAATTTTTTGATGCTTTTGAGCACAAGAGTGTTGTGATAGAGGTGGACAATCAAAAAAATTGCAATCTTTACCAAGGCACCACTTCGAGCCTTTAATGAACCATTCATGAGGTACTCTATACCATGAAAATTTAATGGGCAAGAAGCTTGGGATGCGGAACTCGACCTTGCGGATTCAGAAAATTACGTTACAAAAGAAGTGATTGTTTATTGCGATGCGTCACATAAAGGATTGGGTACGGTATTGATGCAAAATGAGAAGGTGATTGCTTATGCATCACGACAACTGAAGATTCATGAGAAAAATTATACTACCCATGATTTGGAACTTGGTGCAGTGGTGTTTGCCCTAAAGATTTGGAGGCACTACTTGTATAGAACCAAGTGTACGGTGTTCATAAGTCATAAGAGTCTACAACACATACTTGACCAAAAAGAGTTGAATATGAGGCAACGTCGTTGGTTAGAGTTGCTCAGTGATTATGATTATGAGATTCGTTATCACTCGGGGAAAGCAAATGTTGTTGTTGATGCTTTGAGCAGGAAAGAGCGGATTAAACCATTAAGAGTCTGAGCCTTAGTGATGACTATTTGTTTGGATCTTCCCAGACAAATCTTGAATGCTCAGACTGAAGCACAAAAACCATAGAATCTCAAGAACAAAGATGTAGGAGGTATGATCATGAAGGATATACTGAAGGAAAAGTTAGAACCCCGCGCTAACGGAACCTTATGCTTAAACGGCAGGAGTTGGTTGCCATGTTATGGTGACTTGAGGACTGTGATCATGCATGAGTCCCACAAATCAACATACTCCATTCATCCGGGTTCTGACAAGATGTACCAGGACATGAAAAAGCTATATTGGTAACCCAATATGAAGGCCGACATCGCCACCTATGTTAGCAAATGTTTGACGTGTGCTAGAGTCAAAGCTGAACACCAAAGGTCATCGGGTTTGTTGGTACAACCCTAGATACCCTAATGGAAGTAGGATAATATGATTTTGTCATAAAGCTTCCTAAGTCGTCGCAAGGTTATGACACCATTTGGGTGATTGTTGACCGACTTACTAAGTCTGCAATCTTTACGCCAATGAGAGAAACTGATTCCATGGAGAAATTGGCGAGAATGTACCTAAAGGAGGTAGTCACGAGGCATGGGATACCCATCTCAATCATTTGTGATCGTGACCCTAGGTTCGCATCAAATTTCTGGAGATCGCTTCAGAAGGCCTTGGGTACTAGCTTGGATATGAGTGTTGCATACCATCCACAAACTAATGGACAAAGCGAGAGAACTATCCAAACTCTCGAGGATATGCTACGAGCTTGTGTTATCGAATTTGGAAATGGTTGGTTTAGACATTTGCCACTAGTTGAGTTTTCTTACAACAACAGTTATTACGCTAGCATCAAGGCTGCACCATTCGAGGCACTTTATGGACGAAAGTGTCGTTCACCTGTTTGTTGGGCCGAGGTCGGACAAGTTCAACTCATCGGTCCAGAAATAGTCCAAGAGACAACTGAGAAGGTCATCCATATCAAACAAAGAATGCAAGCCACTCATGACCGACAAAAGAGTTACGCCGACTTAAAGCGTAAGCCGATGGAGTTCCAAGTTGGGGATAGAGTTATGCTCAAAGTTTCACCTTGGAAAGGGGTCGTACGTTTTGGCAAACAGAGGAAGTTAAACCCTAGATATTTTGGACCTTTCAAGGTACTGGAAAAAGTTAGATCCATTGCTTACAAGCTTGAGCTCCCTCAAGAGTTGAGCATAGTTCACAATACATTTCATGTATCTAACTTGAAGAAATATTATTCCGACGAACCATTAGCCGTTACGTTGGAAGGACTCCATGTGAATGACAAGCTCCGTTTTGTGGAGGAACCCGTAGAGATCATGGACCGAGAGGTCAAACGGTTGAAACAAAGTCGTATCCTAATTTTCAAGGTTCGGTGGAACTCGAGGAGAGGTCCTGAGTTCACATGGGAACGTGAAGACCAATTTCAAAAGAAGTATCCGCACCTCTTCACCAAACCCGTATCTTCATCAAGTGTTGCAACTTGAGCCATGAGGACAAGGCTCTTTTAACGGGTGGAGACTATAACATTTCTCATTTTCAGGTCATTTACAACTTCATTTATTCCATTATTTATTTTTAGACTTTTGCGCGTTTACTTTTAATTATTATCGTATAGTTAAATCGCGTAAACTAAAAATCATCATTAAACGTAAACGGACACCAAACAAATAAAAGTTTACATCAAGCAAGTGTTATATAATTATTAAGAGTATAATTTATAACTTTTCATATTTTATTTTTATTGGTTACGTAAAACGCTTATGTTTCGCAATAAAATACATTTAGGCATACCCGAAAGTATCTATACCTATCTATACTCAAACAAATACCCACTATATTACCTAATAGCCAAAATAAACTCATTTTCTCACTACTTAAACACTTAGGGCCGGATACATAAGCTTACACACTTAATTAATTCAAAACCCACTTGTATGAGTACTTTCCTAGTCATTCCCTATACCCAAAAATTACAAAATTTACTCAAAATCAGCTATATGGCTGGATAGACATGTGAGTTACAGCTATTTAGCGTATCAAAACCTCTCTTCCCTAGTTAGATTTCATGGGATGATCTCTACTTTTAGGAACATCTAGATATTTATCTCAAGACTTTCATGTTTACTTAACCAAGACTTTCCTAAAAACCATCTAAGAGTTTCCTTGACTATGTACTAGGTATATAATGCCTTAACTAAGATAAAACACACACTTCTCTCATTTCTAAGGTGTAAACAACAACAAAACTCTCCCATTTCCTTCACCATAGCCCACGGCTCAAAGACAAACACCTAAACCATCCATACAATTTTTATCTACAACATTTCCAAGTGTTCCTACATCATATCTAAGATAACCCAAGAAGGTTTGAAGGTTTGGTTTAAGGTTTACAAGTGTTAATCAAGAAAGGTTCAAGATTAGGGTTTCATGAAATTAGGGTTTTCTTGATATTAAAAGCTAGGATTTGTCATCTAAACAAGGGTTTAGATTATATTGTTCATCATCATACATCATATTAAGGTTATCTAAACACCATAATCTCTTTACATTCATGATTTTATGTGTATATAATGGTTATGTAGTTAATCACCATCTAGGAACTTATTTACTTGTAAAAATGAATTTTTACACTTGGTTATATTTTGGTAAACTTTTTCATATGTTATATAAAGGTTGATATCATCTTATAATGGATATATAAGTCTTGTACATAAGTGGATTATATATAAAAAGTATATATAAACAAGTGACTTAAAAAGTATACCTATATAAAGTTATGGACAAATGAGTATGTAAACTTATGGATCTTATGATTCTTGGATAATATTTGGACTAATCATGGACTAAGAACCCAAGGTGTGAAAGACATGTAATAATAAGGGTTGTAATAGACTTGTAACAAAGTGGTGAGCTAAAAAGTCATAAAAACAAGTTTGAACACATTTTTAATAGAGAGAGAAAATTGGGGAGTTCAAAGTAAAAGTTAGAAAATTAAAACTTGTTAAGTGTATGTTTTAGAGGAAAAAATGACGCAACAACCCTTGCATTATCCTATGGAATTATCCTTGCCCCAACAACATTGGCTGGAAAGGTGTTTAAAAAAAAAAAATATACAAGTTAGATTAAGAGAGTACCCCCATCAAACAAAGCCAGATGAACCAGTCACCAACTACCTCCTAAGTGGGGGGGGGACCGACTAATGGGCCTATGACGTTGGGCTACCCGACACACACACACACACACAAACCAAGACTCAGACTGCGAATATGGTATAGAAAACTATGACCCACCCACAACCCCTGTTCTCTGATTTCTCCTAGGGAAACTAATAAGCCCCCCACTCTCCAAACTATCTTTGATAAACATTTCTTAGGTAAGTGGAGGGGGGACACACACACACACACACCACTACGACTCGCTAGAGTTTAGACTCTGTTCTACTATCGTATCATAGCAAATCATCAGGAGCATACCCACTCCAAATCTTACACTTCATTCTTTCGTAACACAAATAACCTACAATGTACGTCACACTCACTCTTGTTTATTATTATTATTTGTTTATTTTTATTATTATGTGTTCTTTGTATTTTTTTTGATGTTATTGTAAATTGTATTGTAAATTTGGTGTTTGATGGTTATTAAGGGTTGATGATGAATTTATTTTAGATTTGATTATTATGTGTGTAGTTTTTATTTGTGTTTCGTTATGTGTAAAGATGGATATGTTATGTTGATTAGTGTTTAATTGTATGGGTTTGGGATGGTATTATATAGGATTTTATTATGTTATGTATTTTATATTAGTTGTTGAAGGGTATAAAGTAGTTGATGGTTTGTATTGAATTAATGTTGGGGATTGTATTTGGATGTTTTGATTGTCTAGGAAGTGATATATGATGATTGTTTGTAGATTATATTATTTTTGGTTCCGGTAATATTTATGTTAAAATAAGTTGTGGGTTCGTATATATTTGGTATTTATAATGTTTGGTTAGTAACATTAGAATAAGTGTGGAAAGAACTGTGTATATAGTTTTTATGATTATGTTGTTGAGCAGTTTGAATGGATTTAATAAATAAGTTTAGTTTGGTCTAATATTAAAATTCTGATTCTAATTTATTGTTTTTATCTATTGCGTTAGTATAAAATGACAATCGTTAAAATGAATGGCGTTATTACTATCTTACCGAGTGAGGATGAAATTGATTTGAAAATCAACGATTGTTCTACTCGAGTAATTGATTTTGTGATAATCGAGAGGTTTAACATTTCAAAGTACGTCAATCGTCAATTCAAAAATCTGGACCGATTCGATATCCAGTGTTACAAGTTTGACCCATTAAGGATCTCATAAGTCACCTACCATGAGCTTGTTTTATGTTAGCTCAAGCAGGATTTCCATCTTCATTGTGAATACATAAGTATCACTCGGACGTTCTGGCAAAATCACAAGGATAATGCGTAGGACTCTGATTATACATATCTTGTTTTCACAGTGTGTGAGAAACAAGTACATTTGAATTGTGTCCTAACGAGATTAATTGATGATCTCTTGGCTCTAGACTCAATAGTGCGTTTTGATTTTAAGTGAGCGGAGGCCAGAGCTGACTGCCACCTTTTCAATACTGACTAACTCGGAGTGAGAAAGTCAGTAGATTACGTGTTAAGTCTCCGTGACAATTGAAACAGAAATCTTTTAAGAGATTCTGAGTGGCTAGGGAGGGTTGTGCATCGTATCACTGGGTCCATGATACTTGTCTTTAATGTCAGCAATCAACCATGTGATTCTGACAACATATGAATTGACCCGGTTTCTGCCTAATGTTAAAGGAGGGCGGCTATTGACCCGGTTTCTGCCTAATGTTAAAGGAGGGCGGCTTTCTTTTCACCCTTTATCTTAACATTTCTTTTTCATTCTTCAACCCCTTTAGTGCTTACCGAGACTTCATTACTAGTACCTTGTTGGGTATGTTCTAGTACTAGCTCTATCTCAGTCCGTACTATTTCCTTATTCTCACATTACTCCTTTTGTAATCATACCTAAGGACTTCTACACTAACTAGTGGATTGTCCCTGGGTAGAACCCTCCGGCTCTGGCGGGATCGTGGGATCGAGTACCTAACCTTACCATCCTTATAACTCCGATAAAGTAATTACAAGGTCGGTCTTTGGTATTTCTACAATTGCCATCATACACTATTCGCTCCTCCTCAATATGTGCATAGATATTCGAAAATCTTTAGCACATATGAGAGAGCTTACTTGAGTCCAAAAGATCACATTTTTTATCAGATTTAATATTTAAATCACATTCTCTCCCCTGATCAAAAATTTCAAACCTTTGGAGATTTAGGATCTCAATTGATTTAAATATGTTATAAAATTTAGGAGAAAATGTGGTCTGATTAAATACACACTGATATTGGAACATATTAATGCTCCCCCTCAAATTACTAAGGGAATCTGTTAGTGTCAGGTATAAGAATTTTGAAGGATTTTGAGTTTAACGAAAAAGCTCATGAAAAATTTATACACTGACACATAACACCTAAAGATACACTACTTAATAATGTACAAGATTACAATATATACCACATACAAAGTACGAGAAGCTACCGAGAGGATGTCATCATTCGGTTCTCCGTAGAAGTCTGTAGTCTCCTTCACGTATTCTTCCATCAACAAAGCTTTCTAAGTTCCGAAAGATTCTCTCAAGCTTTAGCCGCTTTTGAATGGCAAACATGAACTGCTTACACTTGATCACATCATTCGTGGTCCAAAACCTGGTATTCAGTGCCGGATTGTTCTTGTTAACTTTGAATTCCTTTACCTGATAGTCCAAAGCTTCGTCTATTTGTTGTAGAGTTCCGTCACTGAACTTGTGGATTTCGTTGAAGCGCATGAGCATCTGCGTACCATACTTGTCTCTGAACAGTACATCTCTTGGAGAGTCAAGAATCTTGTAGTCATGCATGAACTCGAGACCTGTAGCTTCCTAGCGAGGTTTGGTGAGGTTCAGCTGAGTTTGGTAACTCTCGATGTCGAGTTAGAAGTCTTCTACCCGTTGTCGGATAACCAGATTCCTGATCCATAGGTTGACAGCAGAGGAGAGAATCTTCCTGTCCCTTGGCGGTAGGTGGTTCAGGTGACCTTGAAGATTCAGCAAGTACATGTCTTCAAAGTCACTCGGGTACAGATCCTTGAAGTCGTTTTCAGTAATAGTATATTCCTGATTATCTGATCTTCGAAGGACTATCTGCTTCATGTAATCGTACCCGTAAATCAAAAAGACATCAATGCTGACGACACTTAGGATTCTCATGTGAGTCCAGACAATAGCTCTTCGGTTGGTTTCTGCTGAGTGTCGGTCGATGTAGAATTTCTGTCTCCTGAACCACCAGTGAGAGATACCATAAGTTCTAAAAATGTCATACATGCACTCTACTTCGATCCACATCTGATCTGGAACCATCTGTTCTAGCCCGACATCAGGATAATAAGCAGCTTTCATCTTTCTGATTGACAACGCAATTCTGTCACCCTTGCTGCCAAATCATAGATAATCCAAGTCTCTGTTGAAGAGTAACTATGTCTGAATCGTGACGTGACCTAGAGGACCACCCAATAGGAGTGGTCTGCTGACGTTATACCTGAGACGTCTGTCGTCTACTTGATTGGTCAGAAGCTTGTGACATTCCTCTATCTGATATTGGAGATGAATCACGTCAGGATGGAAGGCTTTGACAACTTCATATGCAGGACCTTCCAAGTGTTTCGGCGTGAGCTCTATGATTCCTTGCTTCTTGCAGAACCAATCAATAAACACTCTAATATCACCGGTCTGTGAAAGCAGAGAGTTCTCTAGTGGAGGTACGTAGCTAGAGGCTATAGCAGATGCCTAGTTGTAGGTGGGGACAGATAGACTTGATGAGGGAATGGACCAAGCAGGTTCAGGAGTCGCAAGTCTTTCATCTTCGGAGAGAGGTTTAAACCAATCCTGCTTTAGATTATGTATGGGGATGTGCCGAATGCCGATATCTTCATCATCAGACACCATATCCGGAGCTGCAAAGTCTGACTCTTCATGCATAAATACGTCTTCAGGAATAGATGAGGCAAAGGGCTCGAATCTGGAGGTTGTCGTTGTCCAGGCTGTGTATGCAGTAGTAGCAGATGTCTTGGACGAGCCTGGAGCAGCTGAGCCTGGAGACTGATTATCTAGATTGGGTGTTGGAGACGGTGGTGGTGGAAGAGGATCTTGAGCGGAATCAGAGGCTCTAGTTGTATCGGAAGCCCCTGATGCACTAGACGGTGGTGGAGGAGGTGGTGGTAGAGAAGGTGACCTAGGTGGGGTTTTTGGTGAATCCTGCTTACTCTTCATTTTTTTACGCTCCTCAGACTTGTCAGCATCAAATTGCTCACTTTCATCACGAAGGATAGATGTTTGTAATGCTTCACATGCCATCCGGTGATCCTCGTGGCCCTTGTCATAATTCTCCTCAAGCATAATCTCCTTCATGTTAGAAGTTGGGAGATCCTTGAAGCGAGCACGAATAGGGGCTCTCATTGCATACTGAATTGATGCAGTAACAGCCTTTTTCACTGTTTCATTGATTTTTCGGTCAATCTCTTGGGTCCGCATATACTCCTTTGTCTGCTCCTTGATCATTCCAGATAAATCTTGATTCTCCAACTGGTACATTCTATGCCCTTGCTTGTCTAACCTTTCCTCCAGGGCTTGATTTTCCTCCACCAGGTATGCCATATGTTGTTCCAGCTCACCAATCCGCTGAATTATTATAGAATCTGAGACGCCTTGTTGTGGTTAATGTGGTGGTGGTGGAAAAGTTGTTGTTGTTGTTGTTGCAGTGACCGTTGCTGTTGATGTTGGTATTGATGCTTGAATCGTTGTGGAAGCTAGTTGAGAAACGGTAAGATCAATAACCGGTGTGGTCATTAGAGGAACTGACGAGGTGTCCTGATGTATGGGAACCGTGACCATATATTGAACCTCCGTTTCATTGTTGGTTTTCTCAGGTTCATCTGGTTGTGACTTCTCTGCAAGGAACTGATTGGTGAAGCTGAGGTCCTTGTCCAGATTTTGTAGAGAAGACAGGGTTCCATTAGAGCTTGCAGGTTCCTCAAGTCTCACTTCACCTTCAGTTGGGAGTTTAAGGTTTTCCTGAACACTGGGATAAATCGTTGTGGTGAATTCTTCATCCATCTGCTCAGGGTTTGGTTGAGGTGAAGTATCAGAGACCTCAATATTTATGTGTTCAAGGTTTGGTCCAGCATGAACAACATGACTTGGTTGAATTCGAGAATCCGCAGCAACACCAGGGTCTGATCCAGCCTGGCCTTCAACTAGTTTACGAGGGTCTGATCCAGCCTGGCCTTCATGAGATGCCTCATTATCAGATTCCGATTCGCTATCAGTTAGACCCAGTTCGACATACAGGGAAGAGGATTCTTCATGGCTCGAGGGTATAGTAGGTGTGGGAGTGCGTCTCTGAAAGATGAACTGTTCAGCAGGGTTCTTCTTCTTTGGAGTCTGAAGGTTGAGTAGAACCTGAGCAGCTTGTTCCTCACCGACTTTCTCTTTCCCCTTTCCATGTACCTCTGGAAGTGGTTCATATTTTCCAGGTTCGGATTCTCTGATCACCACCGGTGGAAGTAGACCCCGGGGTGCTGGGTAAGCATCTTTTAAGCTCTCTTCCATAACCTTTTGTATAATATCAGTCTCTTCATCTTTAAACCTGGGTTCATCCGCCGGAACACCTTCATCTACGAACTCATCTACCAACTGTTAAGAGATCTTAAGAGTTCGCTTCTTCACTACCTTACCAGCTTTTGATCGTTTGGCTGGAGATGGTGCTCCAGTGGTTTCCATAACCAGCTTTCTTTTCTTTTCCTGAGGCTTAGCAGGTGCTGGTTTGGGTTTGGGTGGTTGTGATGAAGTAGATTGCGGTTTTGGTTTCCTGGGTGTTTTGGGTTTTGCCCCCTTTCCTGGTTTGGGAGCCGGTGCTTCATCGTCACTGACTACTTCTCCAGCGAGATAACGCTGATACTTAGTCACTTTTGCCACATATTCGGGGTAATAGGGAGCAGATCAGATATCCTCAGAGATAAGTGTATTCGGAATTGCCATCCCAAATCTTACTCTTTTGGTGTTCTTGAATGAGAACTTCAGGTATCCCAAAGCAGCCTCCTCATAAGGCAGGTGGAGTGGAGAACCTGGTCTTTTGTGGAACTTGTGTATGCTCTGGAGGTGATTGATGATCAGCTTAGTGAAACGGACACCCGGAATCACAAGTGGATTAACTTTCTTCTTTCCCTCCGTATGAAGAGCCAGATTCATCTTATCTTCTATGAATGAGTGGATACACTGAGTAAATTCTTCCCATATCCTCTCAGCATAATCTATATTTGCCTTGTTGACAACACCCCACAAGATCTGCAACACTGGAGCTCTTGGTCTTTCAAATGCTGAAGTTTTTCCCGTGAGGCAAAGATTGATGATCGTGGTGAGTGCCCTCCACGGTTGATACATGTCATTTGTCACGACTCCTGATAAGGTTCTGACGACATTTGGGTAACCCAGTTCGTTGACAAAGGAGATTATAGTGTTAGCATTTGGTGGAGATGTGAAATTGTTGTTGTCTTGGGGTAATTGAAGTGCATCTCTTAGAGTAGCTTTGGTGAGATAGAAGCGTTGTTCATCCAGCTGACAGTTGTATCCTTTGTCTTTGTCAAATCTGATGGTGTCCCAGAACTGCTGGATGTAAATGGATGGAATGGTGGAGGAAGCGGTGAAAGCTTTGAAGAAGTTGGTGTTCTTCAAGATGTCCACAACTATCTTGAATATGGGATTGGCTTGGCTTTTTTCTACATCCAAGAAGCAATTACTTTTTCCCACTGGGACCCATTTGTTACGAGGCAAGATTTGCTCATCAGACTGAGTAGGTGGAGAAGCAGCAGTAGTTGGAACCTCAGGAGCATTGATATTTGCATCAGCCATTGCAACTGCACAAATGCATGAACGAAGACATACATACAGAAAGGTGATGTTAGTTAAGAGCACAAGCTTGAGGGTTAGACAGTCATAGACGTAAGTCCAAGACCAAATAGACACATTGATCATATTGAGGTGATAGTCAACTGAGATGTATAACACTTAAGTCAACGGAAGTCAACTCATGACAATGGAGACAAGACTCAGTGACTGATACACAATGACCAAAATTCAGATGACATGACAAAAACGCAGTTGGGAAAACACATCAGACAAAACGCAGAGAATGCAAGAACCAAAACGCAGAGGCTAATTTTTATTAAAATAAACAAGACGCAATAGACAAAACGCAGTGTACACAAAACGCAGAGTATATTTTAATACAAAAAAAACAAATCGCAATGGACAACTATCAATAAGGCAAAACGCAATTGGGCAAAACGCATGAATATCTTATTCAAATATAATCAAAACACAACATTTTTGAAAAAAATTGAAAAGGTGGGTCCTACATTTATACTAATGAGGGTCTTCAATCACAAAACGCAATTAATTGCGTTTTGTCCTGCTATGCACAATATCATAATCAAAACGCAGTCGCATATTTAAACTCAAAACGCAAAGGCGAATATCAGTCAAAACGCAATAGAGGTTTAACAGTCAAAACGCACCCAAGAACTTAAACCAAAACGCAATCAAGAACTTTAACCAAAACGCAAACAAGAACATCTTAGCCAAAACGCAATCAAGAACACTTAAGGCAAAACGCAGTCAAGAACACTTATTTTCGCAGAATCCAATAAATAACATAAGGCCTCCAAGGCTTAGCTAGCTCATGATATACGGTCTAATACACTTACCAACTACAACAACAACAACAACAACAAGTAGCCATTTTAAACAACATATGACCACGATTTTGACTTAAAAGGTCAAATATGTTGCGAAAATCACTAAGACCCTAAGAAAGCTATTGGGGAAGCAATTCAGACATCAATTAAGCATCATGTACGTATTCTAATGTAAACCTAGCAGACAAAACTCAAATAGAAACACTAACCAAGATTTGGTTGATGATTTCGCACGAATACCCTAACAAAATGCGATTTAATGAAATTCAGGCCAAAATGTTATAGATAAAGCATATATGGATGATAACAAACAAAATCCAAGCATTACCTAAGTGAGAAATCTCACAAATGGGCACAAATGAGGCAAGTCGCAAAGAAGGTAATGCATTTTGAGTTGAGAGAGAAAGAAAGAGATGTTTGAATGGTCTTTGATGTCTTTGACCAAGTCAAAACGCAGGGGGGTTTTTATACCTAGGTTAAACTTTAGGAGAAGTGCAGTTTTGACCCCTCACTTACTACTTTCATTTTATTTAGGGTTTAATAGTTGCTAAGGGATTAGTTAAATTGCATAAATTGCACAATTGGTCCTCTATGTATTATGAGACTAGAAAACAACTAGCAATTAGCACATAAGACCCTATTATTGCACGTAAATGACAGCATTGGCCTTTTGAGTTAACACAAGTTTAACTCCCCCTCAAAATGTAACCCCGTTAGATACAAAAACTTTCTCAATCATTTATATGATGCATAAAAATGCCCGTTAGATGTCATAAATTTGAAAAAAATACTCTCCCCCTCAATCAATGACCCGTTTTCTATTTAAAGAGCTGTAGTCGTTGATTGAGTGTCAAATTTTGAAAAATTCAGGTCCGATTGATTGTCAAACACTACATTTCCACCATTTGAAACACAAATAATTTTCTGAAGAATCATAGACGAAAAATCATTTGGATAAAAAGAAGACTTCTCTTCTTGATCAAGAAATAATGCACTGAAGCGTACATTAGATCGAGGTTGCATGAATGTAAAGTAATCCATGCCCGGGAGAACTTAATCACCCGTTGTTAGGAACAACCGTCTTTTTGGCGACATGCTTTCCTCAATTTGAAAAACGGGTTGCAGTCTGAAATAACTGCAGAAATCTCACAAATGGGCACAAATCAGGCAAGTCACAAAGAAGGTAATGCGTTTTGAGGTGAGAGAGAAAGAAAGAGATGTTTGACTGGTCTTTGATGTCTTTGACCAAGTCAAAATGCAGGGGGGTTTTTATACCTAGGTTAAACTTTAGGAGAATGGCAGTTTTGACCCCTCACTTACTACTTTCTTTTCATTTAGGGTTTAATAGTTGCTAAGGGATTAGTTAAATTGCATAAATTGCATAAATTGCACAATTGGTCCTCTATGTATAATGAGACTAGAAAACAACTAGCAATTAGCACATAAGACCCTATTATTGCACGTAAATGACAGCATTGGCCTTTTGAGTTAACACAAGTTTAACTTCCCCTTCAAATGTAACCCCGTTAGATACAAAAACTTTCTCAATCATATATATGATGCATAAAAATGCCCGTTAGATGTCATAAATTTGGAAAAAATACTCTCCCCCTCAATCAAAGACCCGTTTTCTATTTAAAGAGCTATAGTCGTTGATTGAGTGTCAAATTTTGAAAATTTTAGGTCCGATTGATTGTCAAACACTACATTTCCACCATTTGAAGCACAAATAATTTTCTAAAGAATCATAGACGAAAAATCATTTGGATAAAAAGAAGACTTCTCTTTTTGATCAAGAAATAATGCACTGAAGCGTACATTAGATCGAGGGTGCACGAATATAAAGTAATCCATGCCCGAGAGAAATTAATCACCCGTTGTTAGGAACAGCCGTCTTTTTGGCGACGAGCTTTCCTCATTTAGAAAACCGGGTTGCATATCAGAAATAATAGCAAGCCATAAAGACATGTTTTGAAAATTTTAAACTTCTGTTCGAGCTTCATTTAAAGACCTGTGTCATTGTTGAATGACATTTCTAGGACCGTAAATGTTATCGATAAATGGAAGACATGTCTTGAAAATTTTAATGTAAGTTAAATGTTTTTTTTAATAGGAATATGTACATATTTACATAGGATACTTGAAGCAAATCCGTTACTCATCCTGAAGACGTTTGAGTGTCTTTGGCTTCATACTCTTCATGCCAAGCTGCGGGAGAATGAATTTGAATCGTTCTCTAGGCAGTGCCTTAGTGAATATATCCGCCAGTTGATACTTTGTCCTCACGAAATACAACTCAGCCACTCCCTTTTCCACTTGTTCTCTGATGAAATGATGTCGGATGTCGATGTGTTTAGACCTGGAGTGCTGGATGTTGTTGCAGCAGAGAGCTATGGCACTCTTGTTGTCACAATACAGAGGGATGTGATTGTATGCAAAGCCATAATCCGATAATTGAGACCTCATCCATAGGATTTGGGCACAGCATCCAAACATCGCGATGTATTCAGCCCCTATAGACGAGATGGACGTGCTAGTTTGCTTCTTTAATGACCAGCTTACTAACTTATCACTAAGGAACTGAGCACTGCCAGATGTGCTTCTTCGAGTGTCTTGACAACCTGCATGATATGCGTCTGCGTATGCTGTTAGTGCCATGGCGGTATCTTTCGGATACCAAAGACCCATATTTATGGTTCCTTGAAGATACCGAAAGACCCGTTTAACTGCTTCAAGGTGCTTTTTAGTGGGCTTAGATTGATATCTAGCACACATGCACACAACAAAGACAAGGTCAGGTCGACTGGCTGTGAGATACATCAGGGATCCAATCATACTGCGATATTGAGTCTGGTCAATAGGGATCCCTGAGAGGTCCTCATCCAGTTTTGTTCGCTCCACCATGGGAGTGTCAATAGGGTCACTTTTATGAAGATCAAATTTCTTTAAAATCTCATTAGCATATTTAGATTGATTTATGAAAATGCCTCTAGGATTCTGAGAAATTTGTAAGCCCAAGAAAAAGGATATTTGACCCATCATCGACATTTGAAATTTAGAGCTCATTTCATTAGAAAAACGGTCACAGTCTTTGGGATCAGTCGAGGCAAATATTATATCATCAACATATATTTGAACATGAAGAGTGTGTTTGCCTGTTTTCCGAATGAACAAGGTTGGATCGACTACACCCTTGGAGAATCCTTGTGCCAGAAGGAACTTCGACAAAGTGTCATACCACGCCCGGGGTGCCTGCTTTAACCCGTAAAGAGCTTTCTTCAGACGGTAGACATGATGTGGACGATCAGGGTCAACGAAGCCTTCAGGTTGGCTAACATAGACTACTTCTTTAAGCTCGCCATTTAAGAATGCAGTTTTTACATCCAATCTTGATTAAAATGTCATGTTTTTTACTCGGCAGCATTGGTAAGAAATATTCGGTTAGCTTCAGTTGGCGACTGGGGCGAAGGAATTCTTCAAAATCAAGACCTTCTTCTTGACCGATATCCTTTCGTACAAGACGTGCCTTGTGTTTTCAAACATGTCAACATACTGTCAAGTTTCACCTTATAAATCCACTTGAGAGCAATAATCATTGCACAGTCTGGAGGTGGCACTAATTCCCATACGTCTAGTCGATCAAATTCATGGATTTCATCTTGCATGGCTTGAAACCAGCAGTCTTCAGTAACAGCAGATTTGAAGGTTTTTGGTTTGACTTTAGACATTACTGAATTGTAGAAGCACCACAGAGCATCTGTAGCAAACTATTTCCGAGTGGATACCAGTCAAGAAGGGTTCCCAATAATATTATCAAGAGGATGAGAGTCGGTCCATTTGCGAAGATGTTCATGAGGTTGAGTGGATTGGTTGGGTGTAGTAATCGTGAGTATTCTAGAAGATGATGCTTCAGAGTTCTGGTCTGGGGCGAACACATTAACAAATGGTTCGTGCTCAGTTTTAGCAAACAGATTTACTTCAAAACAATGCTTAGTTGCAACACCGTGATGTACCAAAGATGATTGAGGAGCCGAGGATGATGGTGAATGACTGTCTGATGGTGCATCGTGATCAAATGAGATAGATACTGATGGACCGGTTGGAATGACCGGGGGTGGAACTGCGGGGACATGAGGCATCTGATGATCACCCGTTGGAGTCTCAAAACACTATTCATCTAAACATCGGGTGAAAACAAACTCAATTCTTTATTGTGGGAGGTACATACGCGAATAGCAGGAGCAGAATTAGGTACGAGCCCTGAACTTATAGGTCCAGGCGTCAAAAGGTTAGGATTGGGTCCTGAACTGGAGTGTACAGGAGCCGTTTGCCTAGTCAGCTCATCGAATGTAACGAGAATAGTTTCCATGATTTGTCTGGTTCGTTTGTTGTAGATTCGGTAACCCTTCCTGTTTGGTGCGTAACCGACAAAAAACCCAATGTCTACTTTAGCCTTCAATTTACCCAGATCTTCACTGTCGTTTGTTGGGTAGCAGAGAGCCCCAAAAATACGAAGAAATGAAAGATCTTGTTTCTTGTCATGCACAAGTTCGTATGGGGTTTTATCGTGAAGAGTATGTATAAGGGATCGATTTTGGGTGTAACAAGCAGTAGCCACAACTTCTGACCACAGAAACAATGGAGCCTTCGAGAATATCAACATAGTCCTAGCGGCTTCAACAAGAGTGCGGTTACGTCTTTCGACAACACCATTCTATTGAGGAGTTCTAGGAACGGTCTTCTCGTGGGTAATTCCAACGTTTTCATAGTAATCAATCAAGACTTTATTAACGAATTCGGTTTTTTGTTTTTTTTTTTTTTTAATACCATTATCAGTCGTACGAAAATGACAGTTTTGTTGAGACCGATTTGAAGTTGTTTTTAACAGTGATTCGAGGCAGGAGTCTCATCTGGATCTCAAAAAACTTCACCCATGTGAATCTGGAGTAGTCATCGACTATTACCAGAATGTATTTCTTCCCATTAATACTTTGCACTCTTATCGGACCGCATATATCCATGTGAAGGTGTGTAGAACTTCCATAATGTGTTAATCGTCTTGGGTTTGTGGGTAGCTTTATACTTTTTTCCAAGTTGGCATTGCGGAGCATAGATGATCTATTTCAAACTTCAACCGTGGTAGGACTTTAACAGAATCTTTATGAGCAAAGATCATTTAAACGTACAAGGTTACAGTGATTTACGACATGCCATAACCAGGACTTGTTCTTTGAGGCTTTAGATAGTAAGCAAATGGGAGAGAACCTTATCATGTCGTCAACAGAAATGGTGTATAAGTTTGTGCCATGACTTTGTTTAATAAGGTCGACACCATCTAAGTTTCTGACGAAACATGTGTGTATCTGAAGGCAACTTCAAGATCGGAATCACAAACTTGACCGACAGAGAAAAGGTTGTGTCCAAATCCTTCAACATAATATACCCTGGAAATTACACTGTCGCCAATTATGTAACACCCCTAAAAATCATACAACGCAGCGGAATACCACATGGGGTGCTACTTCATAATACACAACACTAGATACAAGAGAACGACCTCTAAAAAGTGTCGTTTGTAAAACAATCTCGTTGATTTTCTGAATTCAAAATAATAGTTGTCCCATAATTGCATCACCATGAAAAACTTGAATGTAAAGACTCCAATGCACATCAAATAATCCAAGCATCTAATTCACCTGAGAAAAACATGCTTAAAAGTGTCAACATTAAAGTTGGTGAGTTCATAGGTTAGTTTAAGTATGAATGTAAGTTTCAACAAATATATTTATCCAATGTGTCATCACAGTATCATGTAAAATGTTTATAAAATATGCACGACCCATTTTATGTCACCAAAAGTACCAATATTATCCCAAAGATTTTATAAAGAATGCATGACCAATTTAATGTCACCAAAATGTTTCAAGTATGTATTTGTCGGGGGCCTGTATAGTCCCAACGGATCGACTTGTTATAACGTTGTTTCAGTGATAGCGTCACCCGTAAGGGGTTCTGTCAATCACGATTAGATACTATTTATAACATGCGAGTAGACACATGCTTATATCGTTCGTTTAACGGCTATTGTAATCACCCGACAGGGTCCACACCGAATAGATCTATTTCATAACATTCGCGCTCACCCTCCAGGTGATTTACAGTTCATGACGCTGTGACGTAGACTTGTATGTACCCAATCCGGGCAGTGATTTAAAGTATATATACTCCCGATACCGGTGTCCCCTCCAAGAACACCTGGGCAGTAAAGTAAAAATATGTACTCCCGTTACCGGTGTCCCCTCCAAGAACACCCGGGCAGTAATTTTGTTGTTATCAGTTCAATCAGCCTAAGCTAATCCGTAATCATTTCAAATGTAAAGTATGTATTTGTGACAAAAAATGAAGTCAAATAATGTATCCCATAGCGAGCTATGCAAAATTTTTTTTTAAAAAAAAACAAATAAAAAAAAAAAATGTATGTAAACAATTGTAATCAATCATGTAAAAGCATTTGCAAACAAGCATGTTCTCACCCCAAATATATGTAAAACGAGTAAAAACAGGGGAGCTATAAACTCCCACCTTGATTCAAAGGACCACGATCAAAATAATCCAAATAAATCACAACCGAATCTGCAACGATCTCGGCCACGACCTATAATTATGTCGTTCTATTATAATACACGTATTAAATACGATCAACGATGCGTACATCGTAACGACGAAAATCATACATATTTTAATATGTATACATACGATATACATCGTGATGTGACTCCATATGCGCGTCTTTAAACCTTAACCCTTAGTATATTATTATGAATTATATTCTATTTTCCAACCAATCTTAGATTATGTCGAATATTTACCGAAAAGTACTACTTTTTAGATCTTCGTTTTTAGATACAGAATAATGTTTTAAAATAATAATTGAAATAATAGATCACCGACCTTAGTTTTGACCCGCTATGTCTTAATTTTAAACTGGACAGTCTTCGCGGCAATGTAAAATGTCCATAGAACACTTTCGTGGTTCGCCGAAGGCTGAACGACTTCGATAAGGCTCAAATCGTTTATTTAATAGATCTGTAGATTTAATATATTAACAATAACTATTTTCTATTAAAGTGGTATATTCCGATTTTCACTCCAGTTTCTTCTTTTTGGAGTTTACATGTCCCGTTTTTATATCAACAACGTCCGTCAAAATATAATTTGTTATATTTTGTACAGCAAAGTCTAACTTTTCAATATCTCGAACTCCGAATCACACGTTCTATTTTCTGGTCAAAATGACCCGTTACAAACTCGCGCCAAAATCCGTTTTTAGCTCAAAAACTCATCTAAAATTGCTTAGAGATTAATATTAATCCGTTTATAAAATTATATCCTTTTACTTGGACGTCGAAAGTTTTATTAGAATTTTCATAGTATACATGTGATGGTATTGTTATTGTGACACCGGAAAACACGTGTGTTTGATTTGTTGACACAGAATAAAAGGTTGCGTTTAATCTAAAAGATTCGATTATTGTCGTTTATATTATCGACTAAAATGTATACGTTGATGAAAATTATTAAAACTTACGACGTCTAAGTAAAATGTGATAAATTAATATTTAAAAGGGATCAAATTAATATCTATGGCAATGTTAGAATGTGTTTTTGAGCTAAAAACGGATTTTGGCGCGAAGTTTTTTGTAAGGGTAATTTTGACTGAAAATAGAACGTGTGATTCGGAGTTCGAATATTGAAAGTTAGACTTTGTGTACAAAATTTAAACAAAATTATATTTTGACGGAAGTTGATATAATACGGGACATGTAACTCCCAATAAGAAGATACTGGAGTGAAATCGGAAAATACACTTTATAGAAAATAAGTTTGTTTTAATATATTAATTGACAGATCTATTAATTAAACGATTTGAGCACTTTCGGTCGTTTCAGCCTTTGGCGAACCACGAAGTTGTTCGTATGTCATTTTACTTTGAGGCGAAGGACTGTCCTTTTTAAAATTATGAAATGAGGTCAAAACTAAAGGTCGGTTGATCTATTATTTCAATTAATTATTTTAAGAATTTAATTGGTTTCTTTTGTTATATAATTCACGGTATGAATTATATACTTGGTTATTTTTCATATGTAATATATTACACACTTTGGGTTTACTTTCGATTTACTTTATTTAACCAACCACCAAACTATTACAACTTGGAAATCTAAATCTTTATCAACGTGTCGCGTTGATGTGACTATTCATCGGGAAACACAAATACATTATCCTAAGCTAGTAGGTCTTAGCCATTAAGATTAAACCGCAACTTCTTGATCGAGCCGCTTCATCTTCCGTTCATGTTGTGCATATTAGATGCCTATCTGTCAATCGTTCTACAACATCGAGGTGAGTTCATAAGCTCGCTTTTCAATCTTTTGAATGTTTATAAACCCGCGAGGGGGAACATGCTTGTTTACAAATGCATTTACATGGCTGATTACAAATTGGTTTACATACTCATTTACATAGCTCGCTATGGGATACATTACTTGATATCATTTTTGGTCACGAATGAAAATTTTACTTTTGAAAAAGGATTACAGATTAGCTTAAGCAGATTGAACTAATGACAAAAACGGTACTGCCCGGGTGTTCTTGGAGGGGACACCGGTAACGGGAGTACATATTTTTACTTTACTGCCCGGGTGTTCTTGGAGGGGACACCGGTAACGGGAGTATATATTCTTTAAATCACTGCCCGGGTGTTCTTGGAGGGGACACCTGTGATGGGTATATATAAGTCTACGTCACAGCTTCATGAACTGTAAATCACTTGGAGGGTGAGCGCGAATGTTATGAAATAGATCTATTCGGGTGTGGATCCCTGTTCGGGTGATTAGCTATCGCCGGTAACGAACGTTATAGCGTGATGTCCACGCGAATGATATAAAATAGATCTATTCGGGATTGACAATCCCCGTTCGGGTGATTAGCTATCACTGGGCAAACGAACGTTATAACATGTCGGATTACGATTGGTTGGGCCTACAGGGCCCACAACACTTACATATGAACTCTTACTGTTATATTAGTGCATCGGTTTCATGAGCTTAGAGTAATCGTAAACATTGTTTTATACTCACATGGATATTTACTGTGCCTTGAATAAAGTGGCAATACATACTTGAAACATTTTGGTGACATTAAATTGGTCATGCATTCTTTATAAATCTTTGGGATAAGATTGGTACTTTTGGTGACATAAAATGTGTCGTGCATTCTTTATAAATCTTTGGGATTTTTACATGGTACTGTGATGATACAGTGGACAAATACATTCATTTGAAACTTACATTCATATTTAAACTAACCTATGAACTCACCAACTTTATGTTGACCGTTTTAAGCATGTTTTTCTCAGGTGATATAGATACTTGGCTTACTTGAAGTGCATTGGAGTCTATACATTCAAGTTTTTCATGGTGATGCAATTATGGGACAAATGTTATATCAATTTCAAGGAAATCAACGAGATTATTTTTCAAACGACACATTTAGAGGTCGTTCTCTTGTATCTAGCGCTGTGTATTATGAAGTAGCACCCCAAGTGGTATTCCGCTGCGTTGTGATTTTTGGGGGTGTTACAGATTGGTATCAGAGCACTGGTTATAGAGAACTAGGCTGCATATTTTACCCTAGACTATAACCGTTTTCACAAACATTGCATCACATCAAACATTTTCAAAGTGCATACACGCTACTTGCTTATGTGCTTACATTACGTGCTGCATTAAGTGCTTACGTGACATACATATATATAATATATATATGCTTGCATTCCTTTCGCGTATATCGTACGCTTATTTATATAAGAGTTATTATATAAATACCAGAATATTTTTAAGACATTGTGGGTTGCACAATGGTCTCATTCTACTCGTCAGACATTGTGAGTTGCGCAATGGTCTCACTTCGTTCTCAGACATTGTAAGTTAAACAATGGTCTCTAAGAATATTATTTTCTTCATAGCTTTATACAATATAGTATTACACGAAGACCGTTATAATTTTTGTTTACATGGAATTATGTATGAATCTAAGTATTACAAGTCTTGTATGGGCGGGACTTGTAATAGGAGGATTTATATGATAATTGCTATGTTGACTGGTTCATCGAGACTTTTACCTTATTTACTCTAACCGAGTACTCATTAACGAGCTTGAGCTCTAGGTTGATATTCCTTGGTAGTTTTACTCCCCGTCTCCGAAGACGAGTTTGGAACACTCGTCCTATACTCATTAGAGCACATGCATCATCATGTCATCCATCACCTTGAATTGTTGTTGCTAGTCGTTGTGTCTCTAATAGCTTGGAAGTCTTTGTTGTAGTCGACATTGCAAAAAGTGATGTGAAATGATAGAAGGATCTTAAGTGGATAAAGTGATCATTGTTGTGGATTGAAACCAATTAACGTTCATGGGATTTTACAAGTCTTAAATTTAAACCGAGAAAAGAATTGAATCTTTCGTGGGATTTTACAGAATCAATAAGAAACCGTGAAACAATGATTAATTGTTGTTGAAATCGTTGTTGTAGTAAAAGAATTTGAGCTTTTGTTAACGATTGATGAGACTTAAACGACGACAGTACACAAACACTATTTAAAGTAATGGTTAACTAAAACACTTTTGAAAAAATAAAAACTAAAAATGAAAATGTGTGAAAAATAAAGGGTAATATTGAAAAAAAAAATTTAACCTAAGGACTAGTGGTGAATTAATTGAAAGTGAAAGGTTAAAATTAAAATTGTTTTAAAAACCTAAGGTCTAATAGTATTAATATTTATTAAACTAGGGTTTATATGTTAGCTCTTTGAAAAATAAAGGGTAAAAAATTGCAATTAAAGATTTTAACAAAACACTATTAAACCAACACAAATCATGCAATACCGTTTTTTATTTCTGTTTCATCTTCTTCGTTGGAAAATAGTAATAAATATAACGATTCATTATTCCATCTCACGGGCACGAACGGTTATCGACGGTAAAAGTGAATACATCACGTTGATCGAAAAAGTATCACGATCACAATGGTATAGATTAGAAGTCCCGTAATGAACCGTCACTCGAAATCGAAAAACCCGAAATTACTTAAAAACGTGTATAGTTTGATATTCTGGTGAAGTGCTAATTCGGTTCATGAAGAGATGTGCTATCCGGTGGTCAAAGACAATATGCAAATCCGGTTGATAAGTTGAATGGCTATCTCTGGTTGTCAAAGGAAAGAAAATGCGTATCGGTCACAACTAGAATGCGTATTCCGGTTACAACTGCGAAGTGCGTATTCCGGTTACAACTACCAAATGGCGTATACGGTTTAAGCTTGATGCTGCGTATCGGTGCTTCAAAGTGTACTAAGTCATGTGTCTTTTCTTTTGTCTCTATAGAAACCAACAAAAAAAACCTACGTCCGTGCTTTTGTTGGTCTTGAAACAGAACGTGTAAGAACAAACAAAGAAGCTAAAACTTGGAACGGTGGTTCCTTGTTGTTTTCAACCCATGGACTGCAAACAAGAAATAAGCTACCCAGCTTGAAGATGTTATAAAAAAGCTCGAAGGAACGCGGTTCACACCACAAAAAAGCTTTAAAAAAATAAGCATTGTCCACACAATAAGCCACGATGAGGACACAACCAAGCTGTTTGACCACGAATAAGCAACAACATAAGCTCTTTTATGCACCACACCAAGGAGTAAGTCACGGAAACGTAAAAAGAACTACAACAGAAATGATTTGAGTAAAAAGAAAGAAAGAAAACGATAAAACACGTTTTTAATGAGAAGAAAACGTTTTTAAGATTTGAACATATTTAAACGTTTTCAAAAATCTAGCCCAAAAGGAGATGTAAGCCAACTTAGATCAAATGTAATATTTATATATGTCCTGATGTAAAATAGCACAATTGTACGTGAAAAAAAAACTACATAATCATTCGAGATGAAAGCTAAGATTTTGTGAGAAAGAAAAACACACAAGTCAGCCGTGGTTTTTCAAAAAATAAGCTTGAAAAATAAGCAATACGACCACAAAAAATATCATTAACCAACATTGGCTCTTGATACATTGTTACATGATATCATTTCATCACCATAAAACACAAAAGTAAAATAAGAAAAATCTTAGAGAGAGAAATAAAAAAGAGAAGATGGTTACTTGCACTTAGAAAGAAAAATGAGAAGCAACACCCTCTCCACACTTGGAGAGGGGATTTAGCTATACATAGTGTGGAACGCTTGGGGCTCGCCCCCCCTTTTATGGGTCTTTTGACTGGACCAAGACTACGAATGGGCTTTAAGCCCGACAAAATAGGCCAATTAGCCTAAAAGGAGTTCATTAACTCGTTTTTCTATACAAGGTCGGGATTGATATCTGACATCCCTTTACAAAAAAAACACGGTAAAGATCGCACGTAAAGACCGACTTCGCAGACCCTATACATACAAAACTCGAAAACGAGTTTTAGTGTTGCTAATCATATTCCTCGATACATAAACCATAAAAGTCGATTTTCAGAGGAGAAAAAGAGCAAAAGAGGTCTTGCAACGCATTCCAATCCATAGAAGACAACGTGTAAGTCCATATACTTTCGTAATCGTTTAGTTTTGGTATCATTCGTTAACTGGTTAGTTTTACCTGGCTAAACAATTACTCTTGTATTTATTATTATGTTTGAAGGCTAATACCCTTCAGGTATTAGCCATTATTATGAAGATTTGAATGTTTGGTTTGTTTATCTCGATTTCTGATTTATCGTTGAATGCTTGTTTATGTTTATCAATTTATACTTGTTTACATGCTTTTGTATGCGACCTATCATTCAATGGATCTAGTGTACGGACAAGTAATATGGTCTGGGATAGCTCTTATATAGTTGATTTATACATCAACCTATAGGATCATAAATATTGTCCCTGCTAAATTTGTGTTAGAATACGCTCAGGCTTAATAGTTAATTTGATATTGCAATTTGGTTTATTGAACGTGTTGACTAGTAAGGTGACTCTAAGATAATTCAAACAAATAACATTCTGATTCATTGGATAGTTGGAAAGTGGACTCTAGAGTATAAATCCCGTTAAGCGGTAAGTGGGTAAAGGTCTCTTATGAGCTAGGGTTTTACAAGTCTCCATTGCTTTAATCCCATAAGATAGATTATAATCAGCAAATAAGGTGCTTTATGCGGAGCTTTAATTGTGATAGAATTAATGTGTCTAGGTCTTAGGAAGAAGTCCCGCCTAAGTCTTAGAAAGATATGCCACCTCGAGCGAAGAAATCCATTGGAAACTTAATAAAACAAACCAACGTTCTAAATCGGATTAATATGGTTAATACAGGTTTTATTATAAGGCTCGACGTCTTTTATCTTTGTTATTTGCTTGGTGGAATCAGTGTCTTGAATTGATTGTAGTCACGACCAACCTGTGCCAGTCTCTCAGGCTGAAACCCCCTTTTTACCTGTTAGAATTGGATTAGATAATAACTAGGGCTGCATAGTTTGACTTAGATTAGAACTAACATACGATTACATAACCAAAATATAAATAAATTGAGATATTTAACTCGCTTCCAGTGTTGACACCCTACTTCCACGAATCTATCACCCGTCGGGTACACTACCCGTTAATGTGTATTTTTTTGTGAAGTCGCAAAATATAAATTTTAAAACTTTATTATCTAAATACACACACATAAACGCACACATCCGCTCTTTCTTCCTTTTGTGAATTTGCCTGCGTGTGTTTTAGTGTCTTGAATTGGTTTTAGTCACCACCAAACCCGTACCAGTCTCTTAGGCTAAAAAAAAACCCCTTTATCCATTAGATTTAGGATTAACATAGGTTTGATAGATTGCCTAACTTAGATTAGAAATACCAAAAGTATATAAATTGAAAGTTGTTCCTCGTCTTTAGTAGGATCGAACCCTACTTACCACAAACTCCCACCGACCGAGTACATTGCCCGTTAAAGTGTTGTTTTTGGTTAAGTCGGCAAAATATAAATTTAAAACTTGAATCATAATTAACCACCAACAAGACAAATCAGTGAAATCATATCTCTCCCTCTCTTACTCTTGTCGTGGACGTACTAAATTTAATCCTTAAAGATATATTGAGAAGTCAACCTACTTTAAATACAATTGGTTTTTAAAAAGCTCAAGCTCACTCTTATTTGCTTTGCTGATGACCTTATGGTATTTAGTAATGGGGATTTAAAATCAGTGAAAGTGATTAAAAAGAGTTGGAGGATTTTAGTAATGTATATGGGCTCAACCCAAATTTGAATAAAAGCAGAGTATTATTTGGGGGACTATCAAGCATGAAACAAAGGAATATATTACAAGTCTTACCTTTTGCAGTGGGAAATGTAAGCCAATGAAATACCTTGGTGTACTTTTGATAACCAAGCATAAGTGCAACAGATTGTAAACCAATGATTGAAAAAGTGAGGAAAAAAGTCTTGGACTAGAAGAAAAAAAATTTATCTTATGCCGAAAGGTTATAACTTTTAGCCGTTATGTTAGCATCAATGCAAAATTATTGGGGCTCCTCTTTTTCTTTTACCAAAATCTGTGATCAAAGAGGTAAATAAAATTCTCAAAGGTTTCCTGTAGAGTCAAGGGCAGTTGGAAAAAGAAAAGCAAAGTATCCTGGGAAGCTATATGTAAACCTAAGGAACAAGGAGGTTTGGGTCTGAAAAATCTTCAGCTGTGGAATGAAACTCTACTAGTAGGGGTGAGCAAAAAAACAGATAAAACCGAAACCGAACCGATAACTGGAAAAACCAAACTGAAACTAGGACCCGGATGGTTTGGTTTTTATTTTTATATAACCGAAATTTCGGTTCAGGGTTTCGGTTGTATCTGTTTTTTTGTTCTCACCCCTACTAGTAGAGTTTCATTTCCAAGCTGAAGATTTTCTGACCCAACCTCTTGTTCCTTAGGTATACATATAGCTCTCCAGGATTACTTTGGCTCTTTTCTTTTTCCAACTGCCTTGGACTCTACGGAAACCTTTGAGAATTTTATTACTCTTTGATCACAGATTTATGTTTAAAAGAAATAGAGGAGCCAATAATTTTGCATTGATGCTAACATAACGACTAAAAGTTATAACCTTTCGGCTTAACGAATAAATTTTTTTTTCTTCTCGTCAAAGACTTTTTTCCTCAATTTTTCAAACATTGTTTACAAATCTGTTGCACTTACTGCTTGGTTATCAAAAGTACCCCCCGGTTTTTTTGGTATTTTCCCACTGCAAAAGGTAAGACTTGTAATATATTCCTTTGTTTCATGCTTGATAGTCCCCCAAAATATACTTGCTTTTATTAAATTTGGGTTGAGCCCCTTACATTACTAAAAAATCTCAACCTCTCTTTTAACACTTATCATGATTTTAAATCCCATTACTAAATACCATAAGGGTCTTAGCAAAGAAATATGAGTGATTTTTAGTTTTTAAACCAGTGAGATTTAAAGCTAGTTTGCAGCTCAGTCATATCTCTTTAAGGGTAGTGTCTCATCTGCAGCGCTAGCAGCGTGTGTGCCAACCTGACCACCCCCCCCCCCCCCGAACCCCCCGTCACCACCCGCCGACACTGGCGCGAGACCCCCCCCCCCCCCCCTCTCCACGCATCCTCCCCCACGACCTCTGCTCCCGTCCCGCCCTCCCTCGTCACGGCCCATGTTAAATTAGCTCATGCATCTACTCACACGCGGCACTAAAATTATATTTTGCCGACTTAACCAAAAACAACACTTTAACGGGCAATGTACTCGGTCGGTGGGAGTTTGTGGTAAGTAGGGTGTCGATCACTAAGAGCAGGAAACAGTTTCATTTATTAAGCCTTTGGATTTATTTTCTAATCTAAGTTAGTCTAATCTATGCTAAACCTATGTTAATTAAATCTAATGGATAAAGAGGGTTTTTTTAGCCTAAGAGACTGGTACGAGTTTGGTGGTGACTAAAACCAATTCAAGACACTAAAACATACGCAGGCAAATTCACAAATGATAAAAGAGCTGATGTGTCGTTGTGTGGTGTTTATTTATGATAATTAAAGTTTTAAATTTATATTTTGCCGACTTAACAAAAAATAACACTTTAACGGGTAGTGTACCCGATCGGTGATAGATTCGTGGTAAGTAGGGTGTCGAACACTTGAAGCGAGGTTAAATATCTCAATTTATTTATATTTTGGTTATCTAATCTATGTTAGTTCTAATCTAAGTCAAACTATGCTAATCCTATGTTAGTTCTAATCCTAATTCTAACAGGTAAAAAGGGGGGTTTCAGCCTAAGAGACTGGCACGGGTTTGGTTGGTGACTACAATCAATTCAAGACACTTTAATCCACGCAAGCAAATTAACAGAAGATAAAAGAGCGGTCAGTCGAGCTTTATAATAGAAAACTGTTTAAACCCATTATTAATCCGATTTAGAAGTTGGTTTGTTATTAAGTTCAATGATTTCTTCTCTCGAGGTGATATCATTCTTAAGAATTAGGCGGGACTTCATCCTAAGACCTAGAACAATTTAATTCTATCACAATTAAAGCATCCGCATAAAGCATCCTTATTTGCTGATTATAATCTATCTTAGGGATTAAAGCAATGGTGATCTTGTTAAACCAGCTCATCAGAGACTGTACCACTTACGCTTAACGGGGATTTATTACTTAGTAGTCCACTTGTCTACTATCAAAGGAACCAGAAGTTATTTGTTGATTATCTAGGTTTCACCTTCTATTCAACACGTTCAATAAAAACCAAATGCAACTATCAAATTAAACTAGTTAAGCCTGAAGCGTATTCTAGACACAATTTAGCAGGGACCAATATTTATGATCCTTGATTTTTTGATGTATAACTTCACTTATGACGAGCTATCCCAGACGTCTCTACTTGGTCCGTTATCATAGCTCCAGTTGAATGATTGGTCGCATCAAAAGCATGTAAACAAGTATAAATTGATAAACATAAACAAGCATTCAACGATAAATCAAGAAATCGAGATAAACAATACCAAACATTCAAATCTTCATAATAATGGCTAATACCTGAAGGGTATTAGCCTTCAAACATAATAATAATGTACAAGATTAATTGTTTAGCCAAGGTCAATAACCGGAGTTACGATTGATACCAACAAACTAAACGATTTACGAAGTATATGGACTTCTCCGTTGTTTCTATGGATTGGAATGCGTTGCAAGACCTCTTCTGCTCTTTTTCTCCTCTGAAAATCGACTTTTATGGTTTAGGTATCGAGAATATGATTTAGCACACTTAAAACTCGTTTTTGAGTTTTGTATTTATAGGGTCTGGAAGTCGGTTCGATACGGCGTATCTATTAGCCGTGTTTTTTGTAAAGTGATGGTCATTATCAATCCCGAGCCTTGTATAGAAAAACGTAGTTAATGGGAATCTCTTTTAGGCTAATTGGGCCTATTTGTCGGGCTTAAAGCCCATTCGTAGTTGGTCCGCTTCAAAGCCCCATATGAAAGCCCACAAGGCTGTCCACTACTTGTAGTATATAAAGCCTCTCCAAGTGTGGATGAGGCGTGTTTTTGTTGCTTCTCATTTTTCTTTCTAAGTGCAAGTAACCATCTTCTCTTTTTTATTTCTCTCTCTAAGATTTTTCTTTTTACTTTTGTGTTTATGGTGATGAAATGATATCATGTAACAAGTGGTATCAAGAGCCAATGTTGGGTTTAGTGATAGTGTTTTGTGGTTCGGTATTGCTTATTTTCAAGCTTATTTTTTTTGAAAAAGCCACGGCTGACTTGTGTGGTTTTTCTATTCTTCACAAAATCTTTACTTTTCATTCTCGAATTATTAAGTAGTTTTTTTTTCACTTACATATTTGTGGGGGGCTTATTTACCTTCAGGGAAATATCTAAATTAACTTTGATTATGTTGGGTTACATCTCCTTTTGGGCTTGATTTTGAAAACGTTTAAATATGTTCAAATCTTAAAAACGTTTTCTTCTCATTAAAAACGTGTTTTATCGTTTTTCTTTCTTTCTTTTTACTCAAATCATTTCTGTTGTAGTTCTTTTACTTTTTTCGGGCTTTATCTTTGTGTGGTGCTCTTAAAGAGATTATTGTTGTTGGCTTATTCGGTGTTCACACTGCTTAGTGTTGTGTCCTCATGGGGCTTATTGTGGCCTGGAAAGTGCTTATTTTTTTTAAGCTTTTTGTGGTGATAACCGGCTTCCTTCGAGCTTAGTTATAAGTTCTTCAAGCTGTTGGTTAGCTTATTTCTTTGTTTGCGGTCCATGGTTTGAAAAACAACAAGGAACACCGATCCAAGTTTTTAGCTTCCCGTTGTTTGTTGTTACTCGTTTCTGTTACAAGACAACAAAAGCAAGGACGTTGGGTTTTTTTGTTGGTTTCTATAGAAGACAAAAGAAAGGACACAAGGACGTTAGTACACTTTGAAGGCACCGGATACGCAGCTTCAAGCTTAACCGGATACGCAGTTTGTAGTTGTAACCGGATACGCAGTTCGCAGTTGTAACCGGATACGCAGTTCTTAGTTGTGACCGGATACGCATTTCTTTCTTTGACAACCAGATTAGCATTCACTTATCAACCGGATTTGCATATTTCTTTGACCACCGGATTAGCACATCTCTTTCATGAACCGAATTAGCAACTCAACAGAATCAAACTATACACGTTTTTAATAATTCGGGTGTTTTTTCGATTTCGCGTGACGGGTTCATACGGGACTTCTTAAATCTATACCAATTGTGATAGTGATACTTTTTCGATCAAGTGTGTTATTCACTTTTACGTCGATAACGTTTCGTGCCCGTGAGATGGAATAATGAATCGTTATATTTATTACTATTTTCCAACGAAGAAGATGAAACAGAAATAAAAAACGTGTATGCATGATTTGTTTTGTTTTAATATTGTTTAAAATCTTTAATTTCATTTTTTACCCTTATTTTTCAAAGAGCTTAACATATAAACCCTAGTTTAATAAATATTAATACTATTAGACCTTAGGTTTTTAAAACAATTTTAATTTTAACCTTTCACTTTCAATTAATTCACCACTAGTCCTTAGGTTTAAATTTTCTTTTTCTTTCAATATTACCCTTTATTTTTCACACATTTTCATTTTTAGTTTTTATTTTTTCAAAAGTGTTTTAGTTAACCATTACTTTAAATAGTGTTTGTGCACCGTTCGTCGTTTTAAGCTCATCAATCGTTAACAAAAGCTCAAATTCTTTTACTACAACAACGATTTCAACAACAATTAATCATTGTTTCACGGTTTCTTCTTGATTTTGTAAAATCCCACGAAAGATTCAATTCTTTTCTCGGTTTAAATCTAAGACTTGTAAAATCCCGTGAACGTTAATTGGTTTCAATCCACAACAACAATCACTTTACCCACTTAAGATCCTTGCATATCATTTCACATCACTTTTGCAATGTCGACTCAACAAGACATCATGCTTTTAAGAGCTCAACGATAAGCAAATCACACATGCATCGTTGGCATTAATGGCAAACACTCGTACACCGTTTCACCAGATCCAACTCATCACATTATTATACATACAACATCCATAACCCAACAACCACTTTGTCTAACAAGTTATTCAACATGAACTACATGCACATACCAATTGCAGAATCTTGAAGACAGTTCAGATCCACAATGCAATGAAACAACGCACTTGCTTTAATGATAAGCATTCTCAATTCAAACACCATTCCAACAAACAACAACCAAAAGAGTTCATTAATTCTCACAATAGTCAAAAAATTGCCATCGGATCTGACTGAGCAAGAGATCAAAATGCAATAATGGTTTGATGGCAATTTTTGGGAATCAGGTAAGACAATATGCTGGGCAGAATTGATGGGGTAATGAGGTTGGCACAATGCAGTTCAGATCGGGGGGTGATTCATAATGTTGAAAATATGAATGGGCTTAGTGTTGTTTCGGAAATTGCAAATCAGTATGGGAATGGAGATGTTGTTACAGCACCGGCTGAGGGTAATGGTAATGGTATCAATGGTAATCCGATAAGGTGTTACAACTGTCGAGGAGAGGGTCATTATGCCAGCAACTGCACAGTAAAGTCAAGGAAACATAATGCTGCTTATCTTCAGCAAAGCTACAGATTGCTTGTTGCTCAAGAGGACGAAGCACGGGATCTAAAGGGCACTCAGGGGAATTTGCGTTCATGGACTACTGCAGATGCTCATGAAGAACAGGAGCGAGTAAAACGTTGAATGCACTTCAGAGGATACATTGCAGCAAGCATCCACATCTAGAACTCAGTCTGACAATGCTCCTGTCTATGACTCAGATGGATCAACTGAGGTACCCAAAGATGAAAATTGTTATGATCATGATATATTCAATATGCTTACTCACGAAGTGCACTATACTGACTCCAAACTGAGCTTGATCGTACTGAAGAAAAAACTGAAAATTGCATTATTACAAAAGGAAAAAGAATACGCTGTTCTTTGGAAAACTTAGTACACAAAATGTGAAGGAATGCAAAATATGACAAATTCGTATGATAAAGATTATAATGACATGCAACAACAGATCGATATGGTTTGCAGCTCAGTTGGAGATCTCAAAATTACAGTTGAGGGTTAAGAGTAGTGATACTCAATGTGCATCAAATACCATTGACCTGGTGTCTCAGAAACTTGAAGATGAGAACGTGTCACTAGAATTTCAGGTTCGGAGTTATGCAAAAGAAAATGAACATCTTAATACATCATATAAGAACTATATGGAATTCTGTCAAAGTATACACAAGCTCAGGACCATTTCAATAATTGAATCTTTGCAAAAACAATTGTATGACACCATCTATGAAAATGCTAAACTAAGAGCCGAGTTATTTGATAAGGTTTCTGATCCAAAAGGCACCACAAAAGGTACGAGAACGAATACTAGGTTTACAAAGCAATCAATCTTGGGAAAACCACCTTCTTCTTCTTATAAACCAAAACTTTATTCTGTCACTCCTTTTCCAAAATCCTCGGTTCTCCCCAAAGTTGATAAGACGAATGCTTTGTCCAAACCAGTCACTTCAAACTCGGCACCTGCCACACGAGAATCGAAAGTTGTGCAAACTGTTAATGTGATTGCCCCTAGAATCTTTAGGACTAATTCCTTCTAAGACCTCTAGGGTAGATAATGTTGTTCCTAACAAACCCGTTAAAACAAGCGTTAGGATAAAACCAATCACTGTTTCACAACCAAATGTTATTCATAAGCAACAAGCTAATTCTGACTCAAACGGTTTTTCTTCTACCAGAGTAAACAACACTGCTAAGACTAGAAGACCACATCCTAGGAGCAATTCTAATACTGATAGGGTTCCATCTAAGTCTAAGAGTAATTGCCTCTCGAATAACATCGAGAAAATAGAAGAAAACCAAAGGAATTCCCAAAATCCTAAGAATCAAAAGCACATGTCATCTGAATCTAATAACATTTACGCTGCCTTCGAAAAATGCTAATACGAAATTGTTTTGTTTATGTTAAGCAATGTTTAGTTACTGCCAATCATGTTATGTCTGTGAGTTAATTATGTGAATGACATTGAAATCGCGTGCTGATAACCTCAATTGCCAATGTTCAATACGTAAAATCATCAAAGAAACATAGGAAATGCCAATAAATCAAAGGAGTTAGGGTCCAAAGGAAGTCTTACTTCATCTAGGCATAGCAAACCTAGAACTTGTCTTAGGTAGATTCCAACTGGAAGAATTTTTGCCATGTGTGGAAAATTAACTGCTATTCCCGTAACACGAACTTAAGTTGAAAAAATCTGAATGTGACAAATGCAAGAGTACTTCTAATCCCTCAGACCTACAAGCAAAGAATGGTTTTGGATTTATACTTCTTTCTTGAGGTTATCAAGACTAAGAAACAACTTACTTCTATCTATACGAGTGCTGTTCTTCTACACTGCAAGGTCTATGGCTTATGTATACTTCAGTGCATAACCTGAGCTTCAAATAAAAGGGGAGAGTATGCTTCAGTGCGCTTTACCTTATAAAGGAGAGAAATCTTCTTGTTTTCAAAACAGTTGAACATAATTTTTCAAAAGGATTTTCAAAATTTTTCAACAATTTTTGTGTTCAAACATCTCTCTCCTCATGTCGCTTCAGTAGATATGATAGTCATGACGTCAATGGTAAGAGTTGGAAAGTCTATTCGGTAATTTGTTCGACGAATTATTCAAATGGAGAAAATCAAGTTGTTTCAATGTCTTCCGCTGTTATTACTGCTGATGCATCCGATGAACGTCAATAACAACAAGATTTCAACTTCCATCTACTTCAAACTTAGTAACAACTAGCATGCTGTTTGGAATCTTCGACTTGAAAATATTTTTATCTTTCTCTTTATTTTGATTATAAAATATTTTTTGAAAAAGAAGATACAAAAATATTAAAACCTATAAAAGCAACATACAAAATCAAAAAAATTTAAAAAAAAACCAAAAAATATCTTCTCCGAATGTCTCTGACAATCGAATAACATTTACATACTAGAAACGTTGATTAATATTGGACAGGTATATAAAAGATGTTCGAGCGAGAGTTTCAAATGCTTTCAAAACATGTCCTTTCAAATTTTTCTCTACGACTTCTAAGTAAATGTCAGCTTAGGACTCGGTCCTCAAAGAAAGGAAAATGTTCATTTATGTCCTATTTATCCGACACAACAGGAAGTTATATATATTCTCGGTGTGGAGCAATAGTCATATTAAACATTCAAAAAATTTTGCATCTCAAGAGAAGCACTTAAGGAAATATAATTAATAATGATACATAGACATATTATTTGTTGTCACAATTATTTCAAGATAGTTCCAAAAAGAAAATTTCAACATTCTTTAAAGCAGTGTGCTCAACAAACTCCCACTCCAAGTTTTCACTCTATTCTATAATTGAGGGGGGTATAATAATATGATTCATTCTGCATGCATCATGTTTCCTAAGACTTAGTTAGGCTCAATGTGAATTGTTAGACATTAACTTGTTTTTCAATTTCACTAATTGTCCAAAAAATTGTAACAAATATGCAATTTTTGAGGGGTGGAGAATAGTGAATAAACAATTGATCAATAAGGATTAAAAACGGTACGATCTTCAATCTTAGCTGCGTCCTCAACATCGCATGCGCAAAAATCCTTTTTCATTTTATGGTGCATAATGTTAGGGGGAGCTTTTTGGTAAACTCTTAGAAACACTCAATGTGTCTTAATGATTTCTCAGACACGTTGTTGATTTTTTATCAAATTGGTTTTTAAGGATCTTCATGGCAATCACAAAGACAGACCTAACCTGTTGTTTCTCAAGGATAAGGCGCCGTTAAGGTTTAGGTATATTTCGTTTATGACCAACCAGAACTAGAGGGAATTACCCGAGGAACACTTCATTGATAGAGTTCGAAGTCCTAGGTATAATGAAAAAATAGTTAAAATGAGAATAAGGGAATAGTGCCCGACTGAGATGGAGCAGTGTGGAACAAACCAACAAAGTACTAGTCATGAGTCCAGTAAGCATGACGGGTGTAGAGAAATGAAAAGAATTGTAAGGAATAAAGGGTGAAAAGAATGAATCCCTCCATACAACCTAGGCAGAAAACCAGGTCAATTCATAATTATCTTGGTAATCTCAAAAGTTGATTCTTGATATTGAAGATCTGACTTATGGACCAGTGATGCTGCACTGCACAACCTCCTAAGCATCAAGTTTATCTCTCATAAAGATTTTATTTCATTGCCACGGAGATCCACATGTTTCTATCGGATTTCTCATTTCGAGATGTTGATATTCAAAAGGTGGGCAGTCGTTAGCCTCCGATAACCAATAACAAATGTGCCACTACAGAGTTAGAGCCAACAAGCATCCATCAAAAATCTCAATAGGACACACATTTCCAATATACAAACTGTCGTACTATCAATATACAAATGTGGGTATCATTAAGTCCTACTGCATATTTCCTTGGATACTTGCAGGAACAATCAGAGTGTATCATTGTATTACAGCGATGATAGAAATCTTCTTGGCAATAAAACAAATCTTGGTAGGTGACTTGCGAGATTCTAAATGAACTCTAGCTTGTGTCAACTGGATATCGATTTTGGTACCTTATATGATGATGACTTATATCAGAAAGATAGTAACTATTGGATTCATCTTATGTGCTATCTGCTTTGAGAGTTTCTTAATAAGACACAAGCATGTACGGTGAATGTAATGCAATTGCGTTCTAGAGGATCTACTACTTTGAGATGGAACCCTTGTCAAGGATGGTTCTTCTAAATTAACCCTACCTGAATCTCAGGTCAGTATTTAGATGTTAAAAAGGTCCTCAATGGAAACTAGAGGTTAGTGTAAACCCGAACCTCAAGAGAATGACAAAGCCTTATTCGTGTATATCTGCCTGTTTATCATAAACATCAATTTTCAGGTATAAGTGACAGCGGTTACAAACCTCATTTTCGACGGAGTCAAGATTTCCAGACCTCACTGCTCCAATCGCAAAGATATATACATGATGAAAAGCTCAAAACTATCAATCTCTCCGCAATTTTGATGTACAAGCACTTCCTCAAACGAACATTTTTTGACACGATTGTAGCAATAACAAAGCTATTATCTTATAAGTGGGAATTTATAAATAAAGTACTACTTCTACCTGATGTACTCTAGTACTCTGGATAAAGGAAAATGTTGAGGGAGATTGTAGCAAGTTTCAGACTTAACGCATTGAGGGTGGAGACAAAAGATCGCACGGCGGCATAAAGACTCAAGGAAACCTTAGAGATCTCAGTAGTCAAGACAAATCAAAGCCAAAGACCGCGATATAAGTATTTTGTCAAAAGATATCAAGTTTAAGATCAAGATCCATGACACAAGCATGGCAAAAGGATCTTCAACAGAATTCTCCCAAGAACAAGACCTCCCGAGAACTCAAGACGTCACAAAAGGATACACTAATTAAATGGACCACCCCTTAGGGGGAAGATTGTTAGCCTGTGTTTTTTTGTACAGTGATGGTCATTTCAATCCCTCGAGCCTTGTTTAGGAAAACGAAGATAACGGGAATCTCTTTAAGCTAATTGGGCCTAGTTGTCGGGCTTAAAGCCCATTTGTAGTTTGGTCCGGTTCAAAAGACCCATAAGAATCCCACAAGGCTTGTCCACTCTATGTTCCTATAATAAACGCCTCTCTAAGTGTAGAGAGGGTATTGCTTCTCATTTTTCTTTCTAAGTGCAAGTAGCCATCTTCTCTCTTTTATTTCTCTTTCTAGTTCTTTCTCTTTCTAAGATTTTTCTTATTTTACTTTTGTGTTTTATGGTGATGAAATGATATCATGTAACAGTATCCAAGGGATTGGATACAACGTATTAGGGGTTTCTTAGAGTAGGGACCACGTTTGATATCTTACAAAATATTCACATACTATATCTTCAATACAACGTATTGACTTCCTCTGGATACGGCGTATTGATCTTTATTCCTTTGTGGTCTTTGGTGAGTGCATGCATGGATACGCCGTATCTTCCTTGATGGATATGACGTATTGGTTGTCAAATAGCAACTTTCAAATATCTTTCATTTCAAGTCTAGAATGCGCGCCTTTTGCTATATTACCAAGTTATCGTAACTTCCTGCAAAATTCTTAAATACAAACGATTAAGTAACAATTCTTTGCAATAATCTATACTAATGGGGTTAATACATGGGATACATGATGCTAATAAAATAGAGTTATTTGATGTATCATAAATCCCCCACTTGAATTCCTAATGTCCTAAGTAGCCTTTAGAAGTCTATAGAAATGTATCCTAGGTATTTTCGTAAAGCATTTATTTGATTATTACAAGTACACAACCAAAACTCATGAAAATAGACCGATGAAAAACACTCAAAACATCATCTAATCTATGTGGTTAACATGTAACTAATTCGCTTAATTGCTCATCGTCATTGACGAGTATTTTCTATCATAAGCTTGGCAAAAAAAGGTACAATCTCCACCACTAAAGCTAAGGGTGGGTAACAAGTTTATAAAGGGTAAATAGGAGTTTTAAGATTCCGGCTTAGGGTTGATCAGTCTACAATCTTTCTCCAACTAAGTACCACTCCACCAAAGGCAGCTGAGCACACATTAATGGCTGTAACGACAAAATGACATGTGTGTCTTCGATCACATCCTCATTTGAATTTAACCAACGGTTAGGATGAAGAATGATATCGGGTAAGGGATCTTCTTAATTTCACCAATAGTATGATACAACAAGGTAGCTGCGAATGATACATGGCTGTAACGGACAGAATAGCATGCGCTCGCTACATCCTCATTCGCGTAAAAATGGTTAATGATTGGAAAAAGGGGAAATTAAATTGTTTTGTTAAATAAAAATACGAAAACAAAAAGATTATTCTAAAATACAAGTTGCTAGCACTTTTATCCCGAGTTCATCATGATAAAGACCATAAAATATTTTACAACGTCTTGATCATAGATCTAACAAAAAAACAACAACCTAATTGGGTTTCCGTAACGGTAACTTACCCAATATCCCTTACTTTAACATACTTTCTGTTGGGATTAAAAGTCGTCTTGATGTTGTTTTGAACTCTGCTGCTGCTCATGTTTGTTTGTGGTTATGTTGCTTCGCTGGTTTAGTGCTGATCATTGAAACTTCAATGAAAATATGGCTAACGTGTTTATATACTAGTACACAAAAACTACTGTAGTGATATTAGTATGCTTCTTCTAGGTGAAATAAGCTAAGTGTTTACTATTGTAGTACAAAGTTACTCTGCAAGTGAATGTTAGTGCTGGTCAAGGTTAGATACTCAAAGATGAAGATAATGCTGTGCAGAGCTTACTTAGTATGTTTGATTAGTTAGGACTTGCTTATATGATTGTATTAAAGTTATTTGTTTATAGAAAAGATTATGGATACTTAGGAAAGTATTGTAAGCCGACTATGGCTCCTTGGTGTATAAAAGAAGGTCCTAGGGCATAGAGTTCGATATCTTTTATCAATCTTTTGAAGTATTATTAGATGTATAATTCATAGTTCAAGGTCTTTGTAACCCTAATATATCGAAGAGTATTGTTTTATTATCATTAATAATATTGGAGCTTATTTGTTGCAATTGTATGTTATTGATTTACTGTCTTCATTGATAATTTTCATAATATTAAAGGATTAGATTCTACATAATCTTTTAATACATTCAAAAAACAGTTTCTACGTATAGTTGTGTAGATTTTATCTTAATATAACTAAACCTTAAACAAGCTTAAGGAATTTGATCTATTAAAGTGGGATCAACAAGTGGTATTAGAGTTGTTGAGAAGCTGTAAATAAGCAGAACTTGTTTTTACTAAAAGATATGGATCAAGATTCTGCACATATGGTGGCTGATCCAAGTTTCCATGCTCAAAAACTGGTGTGAGTATGAGATATGGAGGATGAGGATTGAACAATATATCCAGATGATAGACTATGCACTATGGGAAGTCATAGAGAATGGTGCAATCTTGCCAAAAACAAAAATTGTGGAATGAGTTATGACAGAGATGCCTATTACAACTGCTGAAGAAAAGGCTCAGAGAAGATTAGAGGTAAAAGCTAAAAGTACTTTAATGATGGGAATTCCCAATGAACATCAGTTAAAGTTTAACTCTATAAAAGATGCTAAGAAGTTGCTGGAAGCTGTTGAAAAGAGATGGTTTGGTGGGAATGCAAGTACAAGAAATAAGACTCCAAGGAATCTATTACAGCTAGCAATACTGAAAAACTTCACTTCTCCAAGCTTGAAATGCTTGATCAAACTTTTGATAGGTTCCAAAGTTGTGAGTTCGGTTATGTTAGGATTATGGAAAAGCCATGTTAAAAGATCAGGATTACCCTGTTATCAATAATGTCTAGTATCGGTTATCAGTCGCTTAATCGTAATCGTTTAATTTCCGTATGACTTTGGGTGTTGGGCGGGGTCTTTACCACATTTTAGCCCTCTCTATCGCCCACTTAAGGGATACACTTATGTTTATATACCCTTTCCAGCCATGGGAAGGGGTTGGTTGAATCATTTTATAATACACAACTCAAGTGTAGTTTCTTACTTTGAAACACATTATATTCTCTACAAAGTAGGCCAATCCCTAAAATCCATTGATTATGTATGATATCTAATATCTTTATAATTGGTATCAGAGCACATGGATGATTAGATAGATTGTGTGTGCGTTTTCTTGGTTAGATTCGATCAAAAGTTTGGTTTTAGAAGATTTATGGTCTTATTCTTGACACTCTTTGATTCTCATGTTTGCGGTGTTAAAGTTGGTGTTTTTATTGTTGTTTAGTTAGGATCATGTTTGTACAAGAGAAACCAAGCAAAAACGTTCAAAAGGGTGATTTTTAGGTGGAAAAAGTCGTGTTTTTCTCGAATGTGTTTTGTCTCTCTGGCAAATTTCTTGACTGCGTTTTGTTTATTGAGATTTGTCTATTGAGATTTGTCTATTGAGATTTATCTCTGCGTTTTGTCTATTGAGATTTGTCTTTGCGTTTTGTCTATTGAGATTTGTCTATTAAGATTTGTCTAAGCACTGCGTTTTGTCTATTGAGATTTGCCTCTTTAGACTGAGATTTGTCTTTGGTTTTGCCTAATTGAAGACCCATATTGCGTTTTGCCTAGGGGAGACTCTGTCTATTTCATTTTTTGACTGTGTTTTGTCTTATTTCTTGACTGCGTTTTGTCTCATTTCTTGATTGCATTTTGTCTCATTTCTTGACTGCGTTTTGTCTCATTTCTTCACTGCATTTTGTCTTCAACAAATTGAGATTTGTCTAAGATTCTTCACTGAGTTTTGCCTAATTCATATTATCTTCATTACGTAACTCATTTCAACCAAACCAAAATCAAATTAAACAACATATCACCTAATCTAACCAAACAATCATCACTTTTAAATACAATAACTAATCATAGACCGATCCAACGATTATCATAACCACTCATCATCAAGTCTAAAGCTTCGATGACATTCAAGATGAGAGAATTGCATCAGTTGCACTCATGGCAAGAAAATGCAAAAAATGAGAGTTGCATGCATTCTTTTTTACTACTTCAATTATTTCTCACGGTTCTTTCAGAAAATGAATTAAAAATCAATGGCTGTTTTTAGAACAGAATTTACGACCACTCTTTGACAAGTGTTCCGACTTTTCACAGCTCAAGTTCTTCACTAGGTCAACTTGCAACGCAACTTAACAAAGATGATTTCAAGAGATAGATCCTATGGCGCCTTTTGGGTGATCAACAAACAAATTTCAGATGTTCATCACTTCGCAATTCACTTGGGATTATGCAGTCAAATGACAGAAAAAGTATTTTGTTGATACACTTGAATCGAGGTTCGACAATTCCGTGATTCATTGATCACACTAAAATCTGTTAAGAAAGTCCATTGATGAAAGATCACAAATTACATACATGTATGGATAGATGGGTGAATAACAGACTGAGTGAAGATGCAAGAGAGTAAGGTTGTTTCGAGAAAAAAATAAGCAGTTGATTCTAGTTTAGTTGTTATAAATGTAGGGGGCAAAGTCAGGATGCGCATATTACAAGCAGCAGTTTAGGGACTTATATCACACAAGTTGTGGATGCAGATATCAGACTGTAAATGGACCAAGTGCCGTATGCAGAGGTCATTTGACGACTCCACCTAATGTCTTGCTATTTATGAACAACAAATAATTGATCAATCTGATACCAAATTATGACAACATATCTGGTTGGGAAAAAAGGGTGATAGCATACCACCTCTGATTCAAACCAAATTGAGTCATAGGGGAGGAGAGATAGATAGGATGTTGAACCAAGATCAAGTATAAAAAGTCCTTAGCTTAAGGCTGAGTTTCTCAAAACGATATGCTATGGTTGCAAAAGAAGGTTATAATGAATTGTCAAAACAGATTTTTACAACTTGAAAACATTTGTATTTCCACTTGGAAACTTTCAATGCAACAAAAGGAATGAAAGTTTTCAAAGTAACAAACCATGTAGAATCAGGAGTCCCTGAGCTTTCGTGAATTTTTTGAGGATCAATGATTTGTAAGCTCAGCGTATAGGCCAAAACCACATCTATCTGCAATTGAAGAATCAAATTAAAAGTGTTGAAGGAAGCAAGTAATGAAGCAAACTTAAAAAGGGAATTAATTGTTTTGGAACCATCAACATATGAATGGAACAACCAAACTCCTAAACAATACAAGTAGTGTGGCTAAATTATTGCAGAGAATAAGAAGTCTCAATAAGGAAAATGATCATTAAAAAGACGTACAAGAACTTATGATTCTATAAAATGACACGGAAAATTCAACGAAAGATCTAATGACTCACTGATTGCCTCATGTAATAGTTAAGACTATTGAACGACGCTGATTTATTTAAGGCTCAGATTCGAAAAAAGGGTTATTGCGAAAATGTGCATTAAAAAAATAACTTAAGAAAGTTAAAAGGACTTACTGTGGATCTTAAGTTTTGCAAAAAACATCAATCTTGGGGGAAACCAGTTTTACAACCACATAGAAACCAATCAGTTGTTAGACAACCGACTGCATTTAAGTCTGAACGATGTAAATTTTCAAAACCTCGGTTTGCCTCCCAAGTTGATTTGATTAATGATTTGTCAAAACCAGTCACTCCTCATTATGTGCCTAAAGTTAGAGAATCTGTGTTTGTAAAACCTCTCACATGTGATTTTGATCTACTCATCTAGCGAATAGCTCTAATGATCCTATGGGTTCTCAACTTGAATGGGTCATCCATACATTAGGGTAGGTAAGGAAAAAAGATTACAAGTACCAATAACAAGAATCTTAAACCTAGTGTGAGGCATACTATAGCTTCAAAACACTACTAATGGTAGCAAACCAAAACCTAGGAGCAACAATCAAACATCTAGGAGTTTTCCTGTACCTAAGAGTAGTTGTGGATCATATGTCAAATGGTGTGCCGCTAGTAGCTCATTCTAGGAATTCTAGTTCCTTTTTGGACTCTAAACACTTTATTTGCTCGACTTGTCAGAAATGTGTCTTTAATGCAAATCATGATGATTGTATAACAAAGTTCCTGAAAAAGGTGAATTCTCATGCTAAGGTTCAATCCCCTAAGACTAGAAACATCAACAAACCCGTTGAACCAAATAGTCATACTCAGAAACCTGGTAGGCAGATTGCTATAGGACAAAGGTTTTCTCTCAACAAGTCTTCCGCTTCTTGTGAGTGAGAAGAAACCTAAACACTACTAGATCTTGTCTTAGGTGGATATCTACGGGTAGAATTTTCAAGATTGCTAGTCTTAGGTGGATACCTACTCGGAAAGAGATGTTCCTACGCTAGCACAACCAGGTGACAATGAACCCAAATGGTTCAAATGAATATATTCACTAACCCGAATGAATGCAAACATCTCTTGATGTAAGTGAAGGTACTTTTTTCATCCAAAAAGGAGGGACTCAGAGAATGGTCTGCTGAAAAACACTGATATCTCAAAAATTAGGGAGTTCACGACATTCAAATCCTTTGAAAACATGTAAAAATGACGTTTAAACATGCAGTTCAAGCTCGGCCTACAATGTTAACAAAATCGGATCTTGATGCAACTCAGTATAGGACCACTCTACTTTCTGAGCCTAAGAAGATAAGTTCGGGAATCTTACAAATCCGGGTTCTTGCATTGTCCTTATGTCCCCCACCAAATAAATGATTGGAGCTTTTTCAACCAATGTTGATGGACTACACACCCCAGCACCCCCACTAACCTCTTTGTGTTGAAGACGGTTTCTCCTGCTCTAGCAGTTTCAGTTCCAGTCAATTCAGCCGGTACACCTTCATCTCACGATTACTACACCCAACCAATCCACTCAACCTCATGAACATCTCCGCAAATGGACCGACTCTCATCCTCTTGATAATATTATTGGGAACCCTTCTCGACCGGTATCCACTCGGAAACAGCTTGCTACAGATGCTCTGTGGTGCTTCTACAATTCAGTACTGTCCAAAGTCGAACCAAAAAACTTCAAATCTGCTGTTACTGAAGACTGCTGGTTTCAAGCCATGCAAGATGAAATCCATGAATTTGATCGACTGGACGTATGGGAATTAGTGCCACCTCCAGACTGTGCAATGATTATTGCTCTCAAGTGGATTTATAAGGTGAAACTTGACGAGTATGGTGACGTGTTGAAAAACAAGGCACGTCTTGTAGCGAAAGGATATCGTCAAGAAGAAGGTCTTGATTTTGAAGAATCCTTCGCCCCGGTCGCCAGACTTGAAGCTATCAGAATATTTCTTGCCAATGCTGCCAGCAAAAACATGACAGTTTATCAAATGGACGTGAAAACTGCATTCTTAAATGGCGAGCTTAAAGAAGAAGTCTATGTGAGCCAACCAGAAGGCTTCGTTGACCCAGATCGTCCACATCATGTCTACCGTCTGAAGAAAGCTCTTTACGGGTTAAAGCAGGCACCCCGGGCGTGGTATGACACTTTGTCGAAGTTTCTTCTGGCACAAGGATTCTCCAAGGGTGTAGTCGATCCAACCTTGTTCATTCGGAAAACAGGCAAACACACTCTTCATGTTCAAATATATGTTGATGATATCATATTTGCCTCGACCGACCCCAAAGACTGTGACCGTTTTTCTAATGAAATGAGCTCTAAATTTCAAATGTCGATGATGGGTCAAATATCCTTTTTCTTAGGCTTACAAATTTCTCAGAATCCTAGAGGCATTTTCATAAATCAATCTAAATATGCTAATGAGATTTTAAAGAAATTTGATCTTCATAAAAGTGACCCTGTTGACACTCCCATGGTGGAGCGAACAAAACTGGATGAGGACCTCTCAGGGATCCCTGTTGACCAGACCCAATATCGCAGTATGATTGGATCCCTGATGTATCTCACAGCCAGTAGACCTGACCTTGTTTTTGCTGTGTGCATGTGTGCTAGATATCAATCTAAGCCCACTAAAAAGCACCTTGAAGCAGTTAAACGGGTCTTTCGGTATCTCCAAGGAACCATAAATATGGGTCTTTGGTATCCGAAAGACACCGCCATGGCACTAACAGCATACGCAGACGCAGATCATGCAGGTTGTCAAGACACTCGAAGAAGCACATCTGGCAGTGCTCAGTTCCTTGGTGATAAGTTAGTAAGCTGGTCATCAAAGAAGCAAACTAGCACGTCCATCTCGTCTACAGAGGCTGAATACATCGCGATGTCTGGTTGCTGTGCCCAAATCCTATGGATGCGGTCTCAATTATCGGATTATGGCTTTGCATACAATCACATCCCTCTGTATTGTGACAACAAGAGTGCCATAGCTCTATGCTGCAACAACGTCCAGCACTCCAGGTCTAAACACATCGACATCCGACATCATTTCATCAGAGAACAAGTGGAGAAGGGAGTGGTTGAGTTGTATTTCGTGAGGACAGAGTATCAACTGGCGGATATATTCACTAAGGCACTGCCCAGAGAACGATTTGAATTCATTCTCCCGCGGCTTGGCATGAAGAGTATGAAGCCAGAGACACTCAAACGTCTTCAGGATGATCAGGATGAGTAACGTATTTGCTTCAAGTATCCTATGTAAATATGTACATATTCCAACTCAAAAAGAAAATACAAAAATATATATAAAAAAAATCAGAAAATAGAAAATACCAAAAATAAGTTTTTCATGACATGTCTTCTGGCATCGATAATATTTACGGCGTTAGAAATGTCATTCAATAATGACACGATGCTGTAAATAAAGTTCGAACAGAAGTTTCAAATGTTTTTCAAAACATGTCAAAAATGGCTTGCAGTTACTTCAGACTGCAACCCGGTTTTCAAAATGAGGAAAGATCGTCGCCAAAAAGACGGCTGTTCCTAACAACGGGTGATTAAGTTCTCCCGGGCATGGATTACTTTATATCCGTGCATCCTCGATCTAATGTACGCTTCAGTGCATTATTTCTTGATCCAGAAGAGAAGTCTTCTTTTTATCCAAATGATTTTCCGTCTATGATTCTTCAGAAAATTATTTGTGTTTTTCATGGTGGGAAAGTATTGTGTGAAAATCAATCGGACCTGAATTTTTCATAAATTTAACACTCAATCAACGACTACAGCTCTTTAAATAGAAAACGGGTCATTGATTGAGGGGGAGAGTGGTTTTCAAATTTATGACATCTAACGGGCATTCTGATAAATAAGTAACTAACGGATTTATAGTTTAAGGGGGAGCTAAACTTGTGTTGACTCAAAGAGCCAAATGTGTCATTAGTTAGAAAGATTAGGGACTTTGTGCAATTTGCTAAATGTTTCCTAGCTGTACTTAACTTCAAGGACCAGTTGTGCCGTTTGTTAATCTTATTTAACCCTAAATACTTAATACCGTAAGTACAAGAAGTTTGAAATCCTAGGGACTAAATCTGCCAACTTTGAATTGCAGGGATATGGTTGTTAGGATTAGATGATTCGAGTTTGATGTTCAAATATGATCCCCAGGCATTTGTATGATCTGATTGAATGATTTTTGAATGTTGATTGATTTCTTGCCAGTCGATTGCAGTTTGATTGTTGTCGATTAAGTGATTGTGCACTCGTGTTATGCTCAGGATTGTACTTTCTGTGTTGAAATTAGGTCCCTAAGATCCTGAATTGAAAGTTGAAATATGATTGAATTGCATGTGATTGATAGTTGTTTTGCTTGGAAATTTTTTTGGCCTGATTGCGGTTTGCTATGGAATATTCTTGATATAAACTGCTTGTCATGTTTGTAATAACGGTTGATAATTTTATGATAGCAATTTTGATTTATGTTATGATATTAATACATGAGAAGGAAAACTGTTACGAGGTAGCGGTTTGATGATAATTTAAGTCTACCGATCCGAGACTTAGTTGACTTAGGTATTATCATTTCTGCTATTTAGAGGGAATAATTGTGACATCCGAGACTTAGCTAACCTTGGTGTTTCAATTTATATCATCACTATCTTGTAAGGAGAAATACGCTCATCAGGGACTTAATTGACTTTGATGTTATGGTTTCGAATTATTTGTGTACTTCGAATATTTGGGCTTTATACATCAAGTCTTCTTAATGCGGCTTGCAAGAAATATTTGAATCTACTCAAGAAAGGATTGCTGGTTCGGGGGAAGCTAAGACAACTTCCATCTGGAGAGTATCGAGACGGACTACAGATTGCTAACATGGACAAAATGATTGTGCCACTTTCGGTTTGAACATTTCAGGTCCTGTCTCATACATAATCTTGTACATCAATAAGTAGTGTGGTAATCAGTGTTATGTGTCAGTTTATGAATTTTTCATGAGTTTCTCGTTAAACTCCAAATCATTTATAAATTCATCATAACTGACACTAAAAGAATCCCTCATTAATTGAGGGGGAGCATATATAGGTTCCAATATCGGCTTGTATTTAATCAGACCACATTTTCTCCTAAATTTTCTAACATATTTAAATCAATTGAGATCCTAAATCTCAAAGGGTTTGAAATTTTTGATCAGGGGAGAGAATGTGATTTAAATAGAAAATCTGATAAAAAATGTGATCTTTTGGACTCAAGTGTAGGCTCTCTCATATGTGCTAAACCTTTTCGAATATCGATGCACATATTGAGGGGGAGCGAATGGTGTATGATGGCAATTGTGGAAATACCAAAGACCGACCCTGTAATTACTTTATCGGAGTTATAAGGATGGTAAGGTTAGGTACTCGATCCCACGATCCCGCCAGAGCCGGAGGGATCTACCCAGGGACAATCCACTAGTTAGTGTAGAAGTCCTTAGGTATGATTATAAAAAGGAGTAATGTGAGAATAAGGGAATAGTGCGGACTGAGATGGAGCTAGTACTGGAACATACCCAACAAGGTTCTAGTAATGAAGTCTCGGTAAGCACTGAAGGGGTTGAAGAATGAAAAAGAAATGTTAAGATAAAGGGTGAAAAGAAAGCAGCCCTCCTTAAACATTAGGCAGAAACCGGGTCACTACATATGCTGTCAGAATCACATGGTTGATTGCTGACATTGAAGACAAGTATCATGGACCCAGTGATACGCTGCACAACCCTCCCTAGCCACTCAAGATCCCTCAAAGGATTCTTGTTTCATTTCTCACGGAGATCAATACATTTCTATCGTCTCTCTCACTCCGAGTTAGACGATATTGAAAAGGTGGCAGTCTGCTCTAGCCTCCGACTACTAAAACCAAAAGTGTACTATAGAGTCTAGAGCCATGAGATTATCCATAAATCTCACTAGGATACTAATACAAATTATGCTTGCTTATCAAACACTGTGATAACAAGTAAGATCTTAAGAGTCCTATGCATTATCCGTGTGGTATTGCCAGAACATTCGTGTGATACGAAAGTACTCACAATAAAGATGGAAATCCTTTTATAGCCAACATCTAACAAGCTCTTGGCAGGTGACATGTGAGATCCACTAGGGATTAAACTTGTGACAAATGGAAAGCAACGATGGTGC